>PVJH01001936.1:0-186061 GCA_004026705.1 Nesogale talazaci
CCCTGCTCTCAAAGAAAGACAGATCGTCAGGAAAGAAACTGAATAACACAGAGAAGAACTAAACAGCATAATTAGACAGCTCTACCTCATAGACTTATTCAGAGCGTTCCACCCAGCAGCAACACAGTGTGCATTTCTTTTTCAGTGCACATAGAACATTCTATAAAACACACCATATGTTAGTAGGTCACAAGGCAAGCCTTAATAAACTTAAAAATATTGAGATTCTACAATCCATTTTTTCCAACCACGATGCTATCAAACTAGAAATCAACAACAAAAAGAGGGCATACAGTCAAACACACAGAAACGGAACAACATACTACTTAAAAAGAAAAACAGAGTGATGGGTGGGGGGGGGGTGGAGTTTAGTCTGTCAAGCCGGTTGCAGCTTGCTGACCTCATTTGGAGGGGCTATGGAGATAATGGGTAATAGATGAAAAAATTAAATTCCTTGAAAAGATGAAATGAATACACAACATACATATCAAAAGCAGGTAGAGAGAACCAAAAAATCAACACTCTAATCTAGTGTCTTGAAAAACTAGAACAAGTGAACAGAAAAACAATAGAAAAAATCAATATGACTAGAGGATGGTTCTTCGAAAAAATTGTCAAACCATGGTAAACTTAACAAAAGGTGTGGTAGTTAGGTAATCTGGGATCATCTTGCAAAGGGGTGGAGACTAGCCTGCCAATTGCAGCTTGATGATCTCATTTGGAGGTGCCACAGAGATAAAGAGCTCGCTGGAGGTCAGATACAGACAGTCTCTCTGCTTCATCTTCCTGCTGACAAGCCACATGGAACTACACTGATGCAACCAGAGCCCTAGAACTAAAGGAACCACTTGGAGAATCAGGCCAGCACTGAGATGCTTCCATCACCACTAGATCAATAAGACTTTCTACTCCCTGACCATTCAGCATCATTGCATGGCTGCATGAGTCTAGAGAGGAATTCACATATGGTGTAATGTCAGACTTATGGACTTGATCTGGACTCTTGCTGGGATGTTTTCTTAATGTACAATTGCTCTTTGATATAAAGTTATCTTGTGTCAGACAGGGTTCTCTAGAGAAACAAAACCAGGACACTAAGAATTATAAATACATATATATATATAGATATTTATATATAGATATTGTAGATAGATATCTAACATAAGAAATAAACAGTTAACTAATCTATAAAGCAGTGCAAATGGATTGGTGCAACTCACTTGCATGAGACAGCTAGTAAGTCCTTCCGGTCTTGAGGGCTGCCAGGTAGTCCTCTGCAGAGCAATTCAGGCTATCTGGCAAAGGCAGCAAACAGCAAGGCAGGTCACCAACAGCTGAATATCAAGGTCTGATAGTCCTCAGCTCAAGAGATGTATATTTCAGTAGCGTGGCGAAGTAGGACTCAAAGGAACCTCAATTCACAGCAACACAGTCCATGCATTAGGTGTCCCACGGGTAGTGTAGCTTGCAAATCAAGGCAGAGAACAAGCAAGGCAGCGGGCTGGTCCGAAGATCCATAAGCAAGAGAAAGAAAGGTGAGGTTTGCCAAGTCATTTATATCTCCACCCTTCGATTAATCTCACCTGTGTTCATTGGCCATGTTGCCACAACAGACCTACCTTTCTTCATTGGCCAGGATGGCACAACAAACCTACCTATCATATGTCTCTCACACACATATGAGAGTCTATGAATTTATTACTCTAGTTAACCCAGACTAACACAAAAGGAAAATAAAGAGACAAATATCTGGAATTAGAAATAAGACGGTGACATTACAACAGAAGCAACTGAAATTCAAAATAATAATAGCACATTACTACAAAAGACAATATATTTTAAAACCTAAATGAGATGGATGCATCTCTAGAAACATACCATCTACTCAAAGTAATGTTTATTGATGTAAAAAACTTCAATGAACACATGAGAAAAGTAAAATAGGGCTGAGCCCTGGTGGCATAGTGGTTGAGTGCGGGACGGCAGCCCACTGGCTGGGAGGTTCAAATCCAGTGGAAGCTCTCCAGGAGCAAGGCTGGGTAGCTCCCACGAACGCCAGAGGGCAGTGATGCCCCCTCCCAAAAAAAGAGAAAGAAACAAGGATAGTGAAACTTTGTCTCACCTATATTGGCCGTGTTTTCAGGAGGGACCAGTCCCTGAAGAAGGATATCATGTTGGTAAAGTCAAATCATAGCAAAGAAGAGAAGACCCTCAATGAAATGAAATAACACAGTAGCTGCAACAAAGGGCTTCAATGTGGCAGCGAATGTGAGGATGGTGCAGGATTGTGAGGTGGAAGCATCCTAGCGCTGGCATAGGTCTCCCCATGGCTCCTCTAGCTCTAAGGCTCTGACTGCCATCAACATAGCTCCATGTGGTTTATCAGTGAAATGTCTCACGGGGAGAGTCAAGCAGGGAGTGCCTGTGGGTCCGGCCTCCAGTGAGGTATTTATCTCCCTAGCACCTCCAAATGAGGTCATCATGCTGTGACCTGATAGACAGGCTAAGCTCCACCCCTTCACTCTTGTCTCCAGTTGACAACAGATTATGTAACTACCACACTAAGACACTTCCAAAGACTTAAAAATGCTTTGTTGTGAATTAGCTGAAGATTCACATTTGCAGGCAACCACTTAAACACATTTAATTTCAACTCACCTGTTGAAACCCTTCCAACCTACCGTCGCGTACATCACTTTCATTCTGTTTCCTGTTTACGTTCCTCCTTGTTTCCTAACCTTCTGAATTTGGATGTTGAGTTAATGGTGCCCTTTTGATCTCCTAAGGTTGGTTTACTTATTTATTTATCATGGGGATGGGTTCAGTTCCAGGTCCAAAGGGTATATGTAGACCATAATCTCCTGAGTCTCACCAGAATTTTTCCAACCAACAAGCCTGGTTTTCTTCATAGCTTCACATTTTCTTCCACATTTCTCTCCTATTCTATCCCAGATCTTGCAGTGTGATCCTTTTCAGAACAATTGGTAGGGGAAGCCAAATACCATCTAGTCCTTCTGGCTCCAGGATTATGGAAACTGATGTTTGTGTAAGAAGCTTCAAACACTGTTTTAAAAATTCGGGCCATCATTTTTGATTCTTTACTGCTCCTGGATATGATCAAGCACCACTGGCTTCCTATTTCTCCCCATTACACTTTGTTTCTGAGATTCAGCCTATTTTAAAATATGTCACAATTCCTGAATGTCTTCAAAAAAAAAAAAAGACTGGACTATCAGATTCTTGAACATCTTTCACAGAATCAAACTGCCCAAACTTTAGCAGTTGATGAACGTAAATAAGAATTACGTAGAGCAAAATGTGACATCTTTAGTACTTGGTTATTCCGTTTGTTTGGTCCTGGCACGTGACATTCGTTATTTCCCCCCTGCCGTCCCTTCTAGATTTTCCTCCACGTGGTCAGTCCTTGAATGAGATGAAGAGAAGCAACTTGCAACTCTGAAGTCCTGCTCTTGTCACTTCCATCTAACTCTTCCTCGAGTCTATTGATGTGTCTTAATCTACTTACTCTGAGCCACCGACAGTTTCCCCTGGGACATTAAACTCTAGCTTTCTTTTCTAAACTCACAGGAACATTTTCTCCACTTCATGAGCTGAACTCTTTACAGAGAGAACCCTGGCAAAGTTGTAACCAGAAGTGTTGCACCTGGGTTGGTTCATTTAGACCAAGTGAATTCAATTCAGCCACTGGGGTCAACCAGAGCCATCAACCATGCCTCTCAGGCAAAGGATTGAAAAGGCATGAGCCTGGAGCCTATCTCGTGTCTTTTCTCGAGCAGCTTCCCAGCAGGCAGACAGGGTTGAGGGACCCTGTGGGTGCCTGTGTAAACCTGAAACTTCTAACTTTCATAAAACTCGTTTGGACCACAAACCAGGTTTAGTAATACTTGTGCTTTTGTCTCTAAGCATAATTTTCCTCAACTGTATAACATAGTTAATCACAGTGTATGTCTCAAGAATTATGAGGATTAAAACAGTGTTTGATTATGAGGATTTAATACAGTGTTTGATACATAATAACCATGCACAATAAGCAAAATTATCATTAGTGTTATTTTATTCTGAAACCCCCCCTCCTTTTAAAAAGTATTTTAGGACACAATCCAGGTATCATTCAACTGAACCATTTAGTCATATAAAGAATCACTATCATGCAATCATACAATCACTATCACAATCAGTTTTATAGCAGTTTCTTCCTTCTTGAACTCCTTGTTATTAGCTTCCCCTAACCCCCAGGCATCCTAAATCTAGTTATTGTCTCTAAATACTCACCCATTCTGGGATTCATATACTGAAAAGATATAAGAATACATAGCAGAATCAGAAAGGTTACCAACAATAACAAAATACAACAGAGATAAACCCAAATTTAAAATAAAATAGTAAAAACTAGGACAGATTCAATGTTTCAAAAAAGGAGATAAAATGAGAAAGTTTTAGTTATGCAAGTCAAATTCGCATTTTAATCTAAAATCGTGTTAACAATACCCTCTGTCTGCTAATCAGGCTATCTCTATACCCTTGATTATGATCAGAGGGAAATTACTAGAGGCTTATTCTATGTGTAGACCCTGCAGCTGTCTTTTGGGGTTCCACTGCCATCCATAACCTTCTGCAAACCAGAATTTCACAATTTAACCTCTAATAACATTACATCCATCAGACTTGGTGTGTTAGTTCGAGCAGACTACAGAAACAAATTCATAGACACGCATATGGATATAAGGGAACGGTTTATAGAGGAATGGAACATTGATAAAGCATCCGAACTCAGTCCATTCCAAGGTCATAATTCTGATATTAGCCCATATGTCCCATACCAGTCTATAAAGTCTCTTTCCTACTTACGAAGCACGTGCAATGACACCAGGACAATCACCAGCCAGTGGATGCAGAGTCTTGCGTATCCAGCGGCAGCAGAAGCATCCCGTGGGTGGCAGGGGTCTCCTCATGGATCCTCATTTCCAGGACTCAGGGTCCATCAGCAGTATCCATCGGCGGTAGGTTATTGCATCTCAGTGCTGGCAGGGGGCTCTTCCAGCCCAGTGACTCTTCCAACCCCAGAGGTCTGGTTCCATCAGGGCAAGCCCATGTGGCTTCTCCTCAAGCTTCTCCAGTTCCTTATAAGCTGCCATCTCGTCTTGTAGCTACACCGTCTCCCAGAGACTGAGATAAATCTCTCTTCTCCAATTGAGAAATACCATGAGACTTCCCAGAATTCTCAGAAGAAAGCCACGCCCACACAAAGATCTCATTGGCTATCTCCAGATTGACAGGCTAGACTCCACCCCTAGACACCCAATCTTGAAATTGAATTGACACACGAGTACAATGACTGCCACACTTGGCTTATATGATTTTTCATTTGGGCTTAGTTGATATCTTATTCTGATGACTGCTTCTTTGAAAACAAAACTTAAAGGTTCCAGACGCTATTCTTTCTGTTAGCGAGGCACTATCTAGTTTCTTCACCACACTTTGCTGTGGCACCCCTATCTTTTTTTCAGGTCCTTTTGGACTCTTGAATTCTAAAAAAATTTGTCTCTCTCTCTATGCTCTAAACTGAGAGCTTCTATAACCTGGAGGTCATATCTCCATCTCTTTCTATATGACCAGGTTTGGCAACAGTGCCTGGAGTAGGTTTACTCACTGACATCACAGTGGCATAATGGGTCATACATCAGGCTGCTAACCACAAGGTCAGCAGTTTTAAACCATCAGTGGCTGACCTGGAGAGAGATGGGGCATTCTACTCCAGTAAATATTTAAAGTCTCAGAAGCCTACACGTGCAATCCTACCCTGCCCAATAGGGTGGCTATGAATTGAGGGATCTACTTGATGGCAGTGAGTTTTCCACTAAGTGACTATTAATTACAGAATCTGTAAGGTAAGTCTGTTTTTCACATGTTAGCTCTAACTTTATATCCTTAATGGCAAATAAATTGAATTTTAGGTATGAGTCTCTCTTGGCTTAATTTATAACTTCTTGCATTCAAAAATAATAATCAGCCAGATACCAATGGTTTTCTTCACAAAACAAAGTGAATCTAATTCTTTTTTTTAAAATCACTTGATTTGGGGGCCTGTACAGTTCTGATCACATCCATACATCCATACATTGTGTCATGCACATTTGTACATATATTGCCATCATCATTTTCAAAACATTTTCTTTCTACTTGAGCCCCTGGTATCAGCTCCTCATTTTCCCCCTCCCTCCCTTCTGCCCCCTCCCCTCCTCATGAACCCTTGATATTTGTAAGCTATTACTATTTTTTCAAGTCTCACACTGCTCAATGTCTACCTTCACTCAATTTCTGTTCCCCCTGGGAAGGGTCATATGTGAATCATTATGATCAGTCCTTCTTTCTCCCCCCACTTTCCTCTTACTCTCCTGGTACCACTATTCTCATTATTGGTCCTGAGGGGCTTATCTGTCCTGGGTTCCCAGTGTTTCCATCTCTTATCTACACCAATGTACATGCTTTGGTTTAGCTGGATTTGGAAGATAGAATTGAGGTCACGATAGTGGGGGCAAGGAGGAAAGTTGTATGTTTCATCGGTGCTATCCTGCACTCTGACTGGCTTGTCCATTCTTTGTGACGCTTCTGTAAGGGGATGTCCAATTGTCTACAGATGGTCTTTGGGTCTCCCATCTGCAATGCCCCTCATTAACATTGATACGATTATCTTTGTTATGGATCTTTGATACCTGGTATCTGTTCCCATCAACACCTCATGGTCACACTGACTGGTGTGTTTCTTCCATATGGGCTTTTATGCTTCTCAGTTAGATGAGCAATTGTGTATATTTACTCTTTTAAGACCCCAGATGCTATATCTTTTGATAGCTGGACACCATCAGCTTTCTTCGCCACATTTGCTTAGACACCCTTTTTGTTTTCAGTGATCTTCTCAGCAAAATAATCTCATTAAATCATGCAATACCAGGTTATTAGACGTGCATGAGGGAGTACTTGAGTTGAGACCTAATGTCTGTCTGCTAACTTAATATAGAAATATATGTACATAGATCAATTTCTATATCATAATATATAAATATATTTACATATGTACATACCTGTATTTAGAACCCTATAAATGCCCTTTGCCTCCTAGTTCTTTCTTCTATTTACTTATACTTTCCTCTTGTCCTACCATCATGCTCAGTCTTCATTCAGGTTTCAGTAATTTCCCTCAGTTACATTACCCTTGACCAAGCCCTACCAGGCATTCTCTACTCTCCTTGATAATGATTTTAGAATCTCATTTATTAATTAACCCTTTTTCCTTCATCTTTTTTTTATCTGTGATAAAATAAGAAAATTTTTGCTGGGTATTTTAAAATATATGTGTCTCAGTGATGAAGTTGTATGTCTAGTTTTTGTTTGTTTTGTGATGGATCCAGCTAAACATTATGGTTTCTCTGCTCTCAGAAAGGGTTGTCTACTATAATATTTGGAAAAAATAGTGCTAACTTTTGAGAAGGATATAAACTGGTCAGTTGAAGTGCCAAAATTATAGGCTTCCAGAAATGTTTGTACACTTGTAATCACATTGGATATTAGTGCTTGTTTTTCTTTGTAGCAATTTGTGTTTAAAACCCAGTGAGATGATTCAATGAGAAAAGGAATGAAACTTAATCTTTAAGCCCAGTTGAGAAAATAGGTCTTAAAATAACACCTGTTTTCAATTAGGGAGTTATACAAGTTCTATGTACATATCCTAAGCTATATAGTAAATGCTGGCTTGCTTTGGACGACGCTGCCTTGGAGTCCCTGCTGACTCATTGGGACCCCCTGTGGGTTTCTGAGACTGAAACTATTGACAGGAGTAGAAAGCCCAGTCTTTCTCCTGCAGAGCTGTTAGTGGTTTCGAACTGCCGACCATGTGTATCAGAGTCCAACACTTAACCACCAGGCCTCCATATTGGATTATTCAGCAAGAAAAGACAATCTGGATTACGGGAGTGGATTAACAGGACAGGTGGTGATAAAGCTTTTCCTAACCAGCTTATTATTTCATGAGAAAAATGCATTCAAAGCAGGAACTCCTTTGCAGGAACAGCTCACGGTTAAAAGTCTGATTATAAATTTTGATCCCATTGGAAGATGAACCTAATGGGGTCTCCAAGCAGGGCTCAAGTTACACAGCCATTCATGGCTTTGTCCTAGCTTACGAAGGTATGCTTTCTCTAGCCCAGCAAGAGAAGCTCCAGCCTTGTTCAAGTCTTGGCTCTGGAACTGGGTGGGAGTTGACCTTCAGACAATGTGATTCTGTGCATGCAGCTTAATAATGCAGGAGTGAACAGCATTTGTCTGTCCATAAAGGAGAGAGAGAATTTCATCAGCTCCAGGTCAAGGTCTATGGAGTGAATATTAAACAAGCGGAAAGTAAGATACTCTCGGATTTTCCTTGCCTCACCCAGGCACCAACTCACTCATTCGATGTACCTTCGTCATATCTTAAGGCAGAGAACATGTGACTCTATACCCTAGGTAGTTACATACTCTGTCAACTTTTGAAAGAGTGGAGTCTAGCCTATCAATCAGGTCATACCTTGATGACTTCATTTGGAGGCTCTGCAGAGAAAAATAGCTCTCTGAAGGTGGCACACATACATCCTCCCTGTGAGGCATTCCTGGTGACAAGCCAAATGAAGTTATGCTGAGAAAGCCAGAGCCCTGAAGCCGGAGGAACCACGACACCAGAGATGCTTCCACCATCACTGAATCCACAATACTTACCCCCCCCCACTGGCTGGAAGATCACCAGATCTTCCTGCAGTCAACCTCATTGCATGGCAGCAGGAGTCTGAAGAGGAATTTATGGACTGGCATCAGCATATATCAGAGTAATATCAGACTTACGGACTTGATCGGACTGGGCAGGTGTGTTTTCTTAATGTGCCATTGCTCTCTGCAATAAAGTCCACACATAGGAATGTCTCTGGATTTGTTTCTGTAGTCCACCCGGACTAACACACTAGGGCAGCTGACAGCCTTGGAATTGAGACTAGAACCTACATGCCATGCTGTCTGAGGGGGCTCCCTGCAGTCACCGTGTTTCAGGAGCGTTGTGCAAGTTCCTGTGGGAAGTTCATCTCTGATATGGAAGATAGATAAAGCTCATATTCACTATTTGTGGTCAGCTTTAGCGTTAAGGCAAATTCATTATTACATTTATTGCAAATAAATAGTACGTTCACTTTTTATGATTATTTTCTTCTGCACAAAAGACTTAGAGACTGTCTTTTTCTAATACTCTTCTGTTGTGGTTACATGGTGCTGACTCTCAGAAGCCTCTGTGGTCCCATTTATCCTTACCAGCATGAAGAAAGCAACCTAGTTGGTCCATCACTAGATGCTGAAAAATATCTATTTCTTGAGCTCATAGCATAAATCACTAAGCTGAGAAGATATTATTTTTAGAAAGTTGGAATGAAGGGATGAAATGATAAAGGGACTAAATTCAGTGGGTGCTGCAGAAAGTTGCAGACAATGGGTACATGCTTTGTCTTTTTTATTCTCCACCTAGATTGAGACTGTGTCCTGATTGAAATTTAAATATCCAGTGGTAAAGCTTCACAGACTTACAATCAGAGAACACAATGCTGACTGGAGGTCACTATAATCTACTAGGATGGCCAGCATTCTTAAAATAAAGAAGAGAGTTTGTGTTCTTGAGTGAAGTAGCTAAATGGTTTCCTGGAGCTAAGGGCCTACTGCAAAGTCTCTTCTCCTGACCCATCATCTTCTCCAATGAAAAATGTGAGATAAGCACTGGATGAAGGGTGGGAAAATGAAGAGACCTCCCAAGTCCCCAGTTCTGTAGTCTTTCTTGATCAAGTGACCACCAACCAACATCTTCCAAAGATTCATAAGATCCAGTGAATTCCCAGGAAATCACACGCGAGGCACACATTCTATTACAGACATAAATTTCTGAACCTAACAGGCAAGAGCAATAATCAATAATTTCCATGTAGAGTTCGCACTTTGCACTAAAGAGTCATAAGAAATACAGAGAAGGACTATAACAGAATTCAAGTCCTTAAATATTAACTGAGAATTAAGTCTTTGTTGCTTAAGTCTTTTTATGCTCAGTCTCTGAGCATAAGCGCATTCATCTATCTGTTAGAAAGAGCAGGAGCAAATATCATGAAGATGAAGAAGCTGTCACTTTGTTGATGAGTTTTTCCAAGGCCCCCTTCATGTCCCGGTTCCTTAGGCTATAAATGAAAGGGTTTAGCAAAGGGGTGACCACCGTGTACATCACAGAAGCGATTACGTCCTTGTCCTTGGACTTGTCAGATGAGGGGAAAAAATACAGCCCAATAATTGTTCCATAGTAAAGAGACACAACCGAAAGATGGGAGCCGCAGGTGGACAAGGCTTTGCAGATCCCCTTGGTCGATGGAACCTTCAAGATGGTCGCCCCTATTCGGCCATAAGAGATGAGGATGCAGGTTAATGGGAGAGTAATTACTGCCACGCCCACTGTGAAAATGACTATCTCATTGAGAGAGGTGTCTGAGCAGGACAGCTTGAGCAGGGCAGCAAGGTCACAGAAGAAGTGGGGGATGGTGTTGTCGGCACAGAAGGATAAACGGGCCAGGAGGAGGGTGTGAGACAAGGCACTGGCACAGGACAGGACCCAGGACACAGCCACTAGTAGGGTGCACAGTCCCTCCCTCATGATGGTGGTGTAGTGGAGGGGGTGACAAATGGCCACATAGCGATCATAGGCCATTGAAGTGAGAAGGAAATTGTCCAGATCTGTAAAAAATATGAAAAAATACATCTGGGCTATGCACCCGGAATAGAGGATGGATTGACTCTGGGTCTGCATGTTTATTAACATCTTGGGAACAGTGACAGATGAGAACGAGATGTCGGTGACGGCCAAGTGGCTGAGGAAGAAGTACATGGGGGTGTGCAGGCGAGAGTCCAGCCTGATGAGCAGGATGATGAGCAGGTTCCCCAGCACGGTGGTGAGGTACATGCCCAGGAAGAGGGCGAAGAACACGCCCTGCTGCTCTGGCCGGATGGGGAGCCCCAGGAGGAGGAATTCGGACACGCTGCTCTGGTTCCCCCACTTCATGCTGTTCTCCCCACCAAGACTAAAGGCTGTGGAGGACGTATTAAGAAGATACATGTTACATTCCAGAAAGTCAGAGGCTTGGCCTAATTTTCCTTACAGGCTGACACTTAGGGGAATTAAGAGAATTGTCAATGAGGCACATGTCAACAAGCGCCAAGGTTTCTTAGCTCCTGGATCGGCAAAATGGAACCCTTCCTCTTGTGGCACTGAGAACCATGCCATAGAAAAATGACATCTCTCCCCTAGCAACCTCTTTGGTGAGTATCCTCATCACCAGGAAGATTTGACGTTGGAAGATTTGACGTTGGAAGATTTGACGTAACCAAACCAAACACTGAAATCACTGCCATCAAGTCACTGTCAACTCATGGAGACCCTATCAAACAGGGTAGAACCGGCCCTGCAGGTTTCTAGACCCGTAACCGTTTACTGAGTAGAAAGCACGATCTCTGCGGCAAAAGCCACCAGTGGTTTTTGAACTGCTGGCTTTGCAGTTAGCAGCCCAGCATGTAACCACTACACCACCTCTTTGACTTTGACATGCATTGTGTTAAATTTAAGAAGCAAAACAAACTTTTCAAATAAAAGGATGTAAACAAGAGTATGGTAGATATTCCCAAATAGTGCTTGCAATACACATGAATTTCTAGTTATTTCACGTAAATTTAAGGTCCCCAAGAAACTCTGAGTCATATTAATGTTTTCCCTATTTCAGTGAAATAATTTTTGAGCCTAATTTTCAATGTGCCTTCCCTGCTTAAAAACTCTCAAGTTCTTTCTACTAACCTTAAAATAAAGTACAGCATGTTAATATAGTTTAAGTTCCTATAAAACCTGTGCCTCTCCTATAGTTCCAACTTCTCCTCCTTCCCCTCCCCTCCCCCCACTATTCTTACCACACTCTCAATCACTATTTTCTCTGTTTGGGCTTCCCAAGAAATGTGCCTTTTCTCTTTTTGTAATTCCTTAAAATACTGGGTTTGTGGTAGTTTGTTACAGAGGCAATGTGAAATGAATACATGAGAATGGGAAAGATTACAAGGTCCATCTAAATACTTTAGTTGCCGGATTCCTCTGTGCACCAAATACACTTTCTCCTTCCTCATCTTCCACTTTGCTTACAACAAAACTATCACTTAACAGAGCTAATTACTACATAAATTAAGTTACGATTTATTTTCAATGTACTTATTTTAAAAACAATTTTATTGGGGGTTCTTACAGCTCTTATAGCAATCCATACATCCGTTGTGCCAAGCACATTTGTACATATGTTGCCATCATCCTTTTCAAATCATTTCTTTCTACTTAAGTCCTTGATATGAATTGCTCTTTTTAAAAATCTCCATCTCCACCCACACTCTCATGAACCCTCGATAAATTATAAATTATTATTTCCATATCTTACACCATATGCTGTCTCCCTTAACCCAGGTTTCTGCTGTTCATCATCCTGGATTGGGGGTATATGTTGATCATTGCAACTGGTTTCTCCTTTCTCCCCCCATTTTCCCTCTACCCTCATGGTATCGTTACTACCATTACAGTTCCTGAGGAGTTTATCTGTCCTGAATTTTGTGTCTCCAGAGCTCTTATCTGTACCAGTGTGCCTGTTCCAGTCTAGCCAGATTTGTAAGGTAGTACTGGGGTCATGATAGTGGTGGTGCTGGTGGGGGGAGCATTAAAGAACTAGAAGAATGTGGTGTGTTTCATTGGTGTTTTACTGTTTGTCTGGCTCATCCCTTCCTTGTGACCCTACTGTGAGGGAATGTCCAATTGTCTACAGATGGGTTTTAGTCTCTACTCACCCTTTGTTCATATGGATATGATTGTTCGTTGGGGGCCTTCTGGTGCCTGATATCTGATCCCATCAACACCTTATGATCACACAGCAGGTGTGCTTCTTTCATGTGGGCTTTGTTGCTTCCCAGCTAGTTGGATGCTTCAAGCCTTCAAGACCCTGATATTATATCTTTTAGTAGCCAGGCACCATCTGCTTTCACCCATTTTGTCTTCTGCATGTCAGGAAGGTGAGCATGATGGAACCAGGTTATTAGAGCAAAGTGTTCTTGCATTGAGGGAGTACTTGAGTGGAGGAGACACAATGTCCATCTGATACCTTAATGCTTAACAAATATGTACATAGATCTATGTCCCTATTATTATATACCAATATATTTACATATTCACATGCCTACATGTATACCCCTATCAATGTCCTTTGCCTCAGTTTTTTCCATTTAATTTTACTTAACTCTTGACTAATTATCATTGGTCAATCTTCATTTGGCTTTCAATAATTCCTCTTGGCTACATTGCACTTGATAATTCTATGCCCTTCTTGCCATCAATTTGAGATCATTTGTTATTCCCTTGTCCCTAGATTTATTGTATCCTATTTATTTATCTATTTTTCTTTTTTTATTAAAAATCATTTTATTGGGGGCTCATAGATTGTTTTTCACAATACATAAATACATATACTGTGTCAAGCACCTTCACATGCCTGCTGCTGTCATCATTTTCCAAATGTCTGCTTTTCCACTTGAGCCCTGATATTTATTTATTTTTAATTGGGAGTTAATACATATCATTCCAAAATTCACTCACATCAAGCAGCATTGTTCAATTACTACCTCCATCAGTTTCCAAACACCTTTTTCTTTCCTAGACTCCTTAGCATCTATCACCACCACTGTACCCCCCTTCACCCACCCCCCAAAACCTTATGCCACTTGCTCTCCCTATAGGTTCGTTGATCCTGGGTTTCATATACCGAAAAACAGGAAAACATATAACACAACTGCAAGAGGGTAGCCCCAATAACATAGCACATATGAGATAAACCCTTTTATGAACAAACAAACAAAAATTTCAGATGTTGAAACCCAGATCAGGTCCAGGGTGCACAAAAGGAGGAATCAACTGACAAGATTCTATAAGTTACTATTTCATTAGAAGCATTTGTCACTGCTCTCAAACAAGGCTACAGACCACCCTTTGCACAAAATTCCAAGATGTATCTTTCATTGGATAATAAAAGTCATCCAAAAAGGGTTTCTAGCTAGGATCCAGCATCAGCAGAAGACAAGTCAACGACAAATTTTAAGACTTGTGGTTTTTAATCTAACAGTATATATCTCCTGTCAATTTCTGAAATGCATCCTTGAACTAATATATACTCACACTGGTCCATAAACAAAGCATTTTTAAGACACTGGTCTCTATCTGTTCCTTTGCCTAGTGAAACTTGAGATGTGAGGTAGTTCCAACTCTCCTGGGATAGTGTGAAACTATAGGGGAAAAATAACAGATGATTGGATATGATAGAGACTTGGCTCAAGCTTGCTGACAACAGCTTTATCTCACAGCAAGTTTCTTAACCTTCATAAATTTCAGAAGGACGAGGATTTTTAAACAATACCCTGTATAGTTACTATCAAGAAGAAATGAGTTGGCATATGTAGAGCTACTGGTATCCTTTCTTGCAGATGGATAATGCCAATAAATGCTGGCTCTTCTTTTTATCACAATAAAGGTAAAATACAGACCTCTCCACAGAAAGAACAGGGCAATTTGCATTCTTTTACATCCAGGAGGAAATGAATCTTATTAGTTCCTTTGTTGGACTCTGGATTTTGGTATCTTCAATAAAAATGTGGAATTGGGATTAGAAAATGCTGGCAAATATCAAGGTAGCAAGGCAGAAGAGAACACAGGGGGAATGTATAAGCACGGGTGGGTGGGATGGTTCCATTTATTTATTGAGATGAATAATCATTCAGGCAGGAATGAGACAGGTACTGTTTACTATGAATATAAACTGACCAGGAAATTCTGGAGAGAGACTTGTTATCACAGAACTAGCTTATATTCTGACACTTAAAATCTGAAGGCTAGGGCTGAGCCCCGGTGGCGTAGTGGTTGTGCGCAGGTCTACGACCCACTGGGATGGAGGTTCAATTCCAGCAGTGGGGCTGGGCCTCCTACTCCCACCACCAGAGAGCAGTGATGCTCAAAAAACAAAAACAAAAATAAAAAGTCTGAAGGCTACTCACAGTCAGCCAGAACTTCAAGCCAAAGTTAGGAGGGTAATGGGCAGTGGCCTTTAAGAATAATAAAGTCCTGCTTTCGTAAAGCATGGGCTCAATGTATGTATTCAACAAAATTCAGCACACTAGCGAAGTAACATTGTTTCTACTGACTCAAAACTCCTACATCTCCCTTCTTCATCAGTCCCTCTTCACCCCGTCCTTCTTCTCAACTTCTAATGCCCTCATATGTCTGTACAATCTCTGTACAATTGGGTATTTGGAGTAAATACAGTTAAAATTGGAGGGATATTTGTCCTTAGCACATGCAAGTGGACTTGAAACTTACTATAAAGACAGCACTGTAATAGAGTGCCATCCTGCTCAACACAGAGAGATAATGTTGATCTGTGAGGAAAAGAATTCCTAATCATTTGATATGTTTTATAATCAGTGAGAGCGTAGGAGATCCTGACTTCAACATCTGAGAGCTTCAGAAATGCTTGAAGTCTAAACTGTTCAGATACGGTTTTCTAACTTAAGATCCCTGGCTAGCATAAATTCCAGATGAGTCTGTTTTCCTGTATCTCTTTCTCTTGTGATTTCTTCTTTTTCTCTCCCTTCATATCTTTATTCTTGCATTATCTCCTCCCTCCTAGCTCAGTCCACAGTCTCTTCCTTTGTATCTCCATTCTTCTGTCACTTGTCTTTCTCTTTTGTTGTTGCTGTTACAATCGTTCTCTCTCTTTTTCCATAGGCAATAACCTAGTTTTTCTCCTTTGTACCCATACAAAAAAGTCAGGTATTACTGAGGATAAAACCCTAAAGTCATTCCATCCCAATACTGACCTTGCCTGCTTTTATGCTGCCGTATTTTGTGGGTAAATGTGTCCTGAGCGTCTCTTTAGGGATCATAAAGACTGACTTCCAAAGGCCATGACATTTGGAAGGCATGAAAAAGAAGTGCTGCAAGCTCAGGTTCTCACGTCTGTCCACGAGCTCCAGACCTATGAAGCTAGTCCAACTATCCAGGGAGAGAACTGTAAGGGGTAGGAACCAGAACTTGTAATTTCCAGTGAAAAATACTCATCGAGTTTGTATTAATTGCCCAAGGTCCCTCCCCACCTCCTTCCCATGCCAAATTCCTCTAGGAAAGATGTCTTGTGGGAGGGAAGTTGGTGCTGGAACCTTGGAGGTTAAGTCCACAGAGAAAGTGTCTCAAGGCACACTCAGTCTCCCTCCTGGTCTAGGTTCTACTTTCTCATCATCTCTATTTGGCATTGCAAACAAACTCCAGGGGGTTGTGGAGTTTTTTTTTAAAACAAAACTCTGACCCCAATAAGATCCAAATAGAAATCTAAATGACAAATTGGCCTCTAGAAATCTAAGTGAAACCTTTTTCACTCAAAGGTATTTTTTAAAAGCATTTGATTGGGGGCTCAGACTACTCATCACAAACCATACATAAGTCCATTGGGTGTCTAGCACATTTGTACATCTGTTGCCCTCATCATTCTCAAAACATTTGCTTTCTGCTTAAGCCCTTGACATTGACTCCTCATTTTTCCCCTCTCTCCCTGCTCCCCCACTCCCTCGTGAACCCTTGAATATTTATAAATTATTATCTTACACTGGCCTGTGTCTCCCTTCACCCACTTCCCTATTGTCTGTATCCCAGTGAAGAGATAATATGTAGATCCTTATAATTGGTTCCCCCCTTCTACCCCACCTTCTCTCCACCCTTCCGGTATTGCCACTCTCACCACTGGTCCTAAAGAGATAGTCTTTCCTGGTTTCTCTATGTTTCTAGCACCTATCTGTACCACTGTACATCCTATGGTCTAGCCAGATTTGTAAATTAGAATTAGGATTATGATAGTAGGGAGGAGGAAACATTGAAGAACCAGAAGAAAATTGTATACTTCATTATTGCTACACTGACCCCTAAATGGTTCATCTCCTCCCTGTGATCCCTCTTAGAGTGGAAGTCTATTGCCTGCAAATGAGCTTTGTGTCCCTAATATGTACTTCCCTTCATTTACAATAATATTAATTTTTAGTTCTTGATGCCTGATACCTGATCCCTTTGACACCTTGTGGTCACACAGGCTGGTGTGCTTCTTCCATGTGGGCTTTGTTGCTTCTGAGCTAGATGCCTGCTTGTTTATCTTCAAATCTTTAAGACCACAGATGCTGTATCTTTTGATAGTCATGCACCATCAGCTTTCTTCACCACATTTACTTATGCACACATTTATCTTCAGCGATCGTGCTGGGAAGGTGAGCATCATTGAGGAAGTACTGGAGTGAAGGCCCAATGTTCATCTGCTGCCTTAATACTGCACCTAGGCTGAGCCCCGGTGGCGTAGTGGTTGTGCGCGGGACTGCGGCCCACTGGGACGGAGGTTCAATTCCAGCAGTGGGACTGGGCCTACTACTCCCACCACTGGAGAGCAGTGATTGCCCCCCCCCAAAAAAAATACTGCACCTATAAATATATGCACATAGATCTATCTCCCCATCATTATATATAAATATATTTACATATGAGCATACCTGTATTTAGACTTCTATAATTGCTCTTTGCCTCATTTCTTTCCTCTATTTTCTTTTACTTCCCTCTTGTCCTACTCTCATGTTCAGCCTTCATTTTAGTCTCAGTAATTTATCTCAGTTACCCTACCCTTGATCAATCCCTACCAGGCCTCTCACACCCACCTTGCCACTGATTTGGGGTCACTTGTTCCCTTGTCCCTGGGTTGGTCAGCACCACCTTCTCTCCCCGCTGCCTCCCATGTCCTCCAGACTGTTCATCCAGCTGATCTTATCTAGATAGACCTGCAGAGATAATAATATGCACAAAAAAGCCATAGCAAGATGAAGTGACAAAAGATAGCAAAACAATGACTACAACGAGAAAAAAAATGTCCAGGAAAAAATTATAAATTAATAAAATTAATAATAAAAAGAAAAACCTATAAATAGTTCAAGGTCTGTTTGCTGACCTCTAGAAGTGACCTCTAGTAGAGTCCAGTGGGATTCCATGCCCTGGCTCCAAAGTCTATCCTTGGCACTCCCTCAAGACTTTCATCTCTTCTCTCCCCTTTGCTCTGCTGCACATCCTTAGAGGTTTCCTCAGTGTGGTAGGGTCAGATCAGGTGCAATCCTGACACTGTGTCTCCAGTATTGTCCCTCATAGGGCCATGGGTCAACAAGAGGCATCGTGGCCATCTTGTCCTCTCTCTGTGATGACTGTTAGGAGGGGAGATTGTCCTCAAGGCTTGGTGGGCCAAGATGGAGGAGGAGGCAAAAAGGAGGAGCTGATACCAAGGGCTCAAGCAGAAAGAAAATGTTTTGAGAATGATGATGGCAGCAAATGTACAAATGTGCCGGATGGATGGGAGGATGGGTGAGCCCACAATAAAATGCTTTAAAGAAGAGAAAATTCAAACTCTCTTATAAACTTTTTTAGCATTAGACTGACTAGAGGAATCAGTAATAGGACACAAGAGAATTGTATAGTAAATGTAGCCATCAATTTCCCACTCGCAATTCTTGATCTTACCATGTCAGTGTACTCTGGCTGGAAGGGCAGTTACCAGAGATTTCCTTTCTTTGTCTGTGGGCTTCCCATGACAACTGGAGCCCAGTTTCCTCACACATGCAGCAGGCCAGACTAACATCATGCCAGAGAATCAACACTTTTACCATCACTGCCCCTTGCCCAAGATCCTGTCAGGGAAATACAGACAGGAGTTGGTCCATATATGCACATGTACTCATTTCTATGAGGGAAAAAATTCGGAGATGTGTTGGAATCTAGTTTTCCCAGTGGTGTCAGCTGCAGTTACACAAGAGGTGATTTAGTTTAAATAGCCCTTCTTTGGCTGGCTTCCCTTCCCATCTTATTCTTACAGTCTCCTACTGCTGTTTCCTTCCATTCCTAAGTAAACCACTTGCGCTCATTCCTCTTATCTCTTGGTTGGTTTCTGGAGGAATATGACTGATCACATCATCACTAATCTAATGGTGATTTTCTACACTGAACATTTGCTTTAAACATTCCTATATTCTCGATGAGTCATTTTAAAAAGTATTGGGTGAATAGTAAACGAGGCACAATAAGAGAGAGGTTAGGGGCTGAGCCCTGGAGGCATAGTGGTTGTATGCCAGACTGCAGCCCACTGGCTTGGCAGTTCAAATCCAGCAGCAGCTCTCCAGGAGCAAAGCTGGGTCTCCCACTCCTACCAGAGAACAGTGATGCCAGAGAGAGAGAGAGAGAGAGAGAGAGATTAGAAAAGTCTGATGGGGGCATGGGAGAACACTGGGAGATTTGCAAGAGTTAAAAGCAACTGGTAAATACTATTATATACATAATCTTGCAAAAGTGGGGTTCTATCAGTCAATACTGCGGTAGACATGTTGACTGAATAGAGGGAGTGAAGTATATCTGTGAATATATTGTAGGGCAGACAGAGGATATTTGTATATGTGTGTTTCCTTTTTTAACTTTCCTTTTGAATAGTTTTATTGGGATATAATTCACATAACATGCAATTTACTCATTCAATCATATAAAGAAGACTTGTGCAATCATTACCATAATCAATTTCAGAACATCTTCTTCATTCACAGATTTATTGTTGTTAGCTCCCCACTTTCAATTATTAATGTAGTTATTGTCTCTGTAGATTTACCTATCCTGGCTGTCATATACAGAAATTCATACAAAACATCCCCCAAAAATGACTAAAGAAAACAGAGAAAAACTTCTATCGAAAAAAGCAGAAAATAGAAACTACTTTAAAATGGATCAAAAAAGAAGATCAAATGATAAGGTGTTGCATTTTAACCTAACTACATCTGCCATAACCAATTTTACAATGCCCTTTGTCTGATATCAAAACTAATCACATCATAGAATTATGGACAAAGAATTATAACAGAGGCTTAATTTATGTGAGGACATTAGGTTTGGGGCTTCCACTGTCATTTAGTGTTCACAATTTAAGTTCTGATACCATTCCCTCTTTTGAATTTTATTATTTAAAATCCATGGATCACACAGACTGGTGAGCTTCTTCCATGTGGACTCAATTTGACAACTCACTCTGATGACTGCTTGTTTGATTAGAAGCCTTTAAGACCCCACATGCTGTTCTTTTTGAGACCCAGGTGCTTTCTGGTTTCTTCATGCATGTGTGCCTCTTTTGTTGCAAAAATATCCATGAATGTTGTGGCACATTCAGAGGGCAATGCTATGGAATCTCCTTAGACATAGCAAGTGACTTGAGGGAATATCTCTAAGGGATCAGGACCATAGTCTAAGACACCAAGGTCCAGTGACATAATATAGTTGAGTCTTAAAGGCTGAATGATCATCTAAAGTGCAACTATTGGTCTCTCCCTGTCCATATGAAAGAAGAGAGATGAAAATCAAGACACATGGAAATAATTACTCCAATGGACTATTGGACTATAACAACATCAGTTTCCATAACCCTAGGACCAGGAGATCTAGATAGTGTCTGCCTCTCACTTCCAGCTACTCTGAAAGGGATCGTATTAGATGATCCAGGATAAAGTGGAGAAAAGTGTGGAGCAAAGCTTAAAATTACAAAAGGTTAAATGTACTGTAGGATAGAGATCCCAAGACTAAGGCCCTTGTCTTTCAGGTCTAGAACTAAACTCATCTCCATGTTTAGAGTAATCAACCACTTAAGATAGAGAGAGAAGCATTTACTCAAGGAAAAGGGTTAGGAAAGAAGGGAAAATGGAAACAGGAAATTCAGGAAGGGAGTGTGATAAGTGAAGGCTCATTGAGGAGATTGCTATAGATGAGTTGAATCAGAATGTGTATGAATCAGTAAATCTAGAAATAGGTTCTCTTCTGTAAACTTTCATTTAATTCATAGTAAAATAATAGTAACATACTAAGTGGATTTCTATGGGCCAGGATTGAGGATGCAGAGATAAATCAAAGGTCTTACTTTCTGTTCTATTTACATATATTCACAAAGCCTGAGGCTTCATGGACTGTGAGATATAAATTGTTCATGGATAAAAATAAGCACTGGTTGCTCCCTCAATGCAAGAACACTTCTGTTAGACTTGCATTCCATGATGCTCACCTTCCCAGCAGGATCGCTGAAGACAAAGCGGGTGCATAGACAAATGTGGCGAAGAAAGCTAATGGGGCCCAGCTATCAAAAGATACAGCATCTGGGGCCTCAGAGTTTTGAAGATAAACAAATGGTCTTCTAATGAGAAGCAGCAAAGTCCACATGGAAGAAACACACCAATCTGTGTGATCACGCGATGTCAAGGGAATCAGGTATCAGGTATCAAAGAACAAAAATCATACTGTGAATGAGGGGGAGTGTGGAGTGGAGACCCAAAGCCCATCTGTAGGCAACTGGACATCACTTTACAGAAGGGTCTCGGGGAGGAGACGAGCCAATCAGGGTGCAGTATAGCACCAATGAAACATACAACTCCCTTCATTTCCCCCCTTCCCCCACTATCATAATCCCAATTCTATCTTACAGATCCGGCTAGACAAGAGGATGTACACAGGTCAGAGCTGGAAACACAGGGAATCCAGGACTGATAAACCCCTCAGGCCAATAAGAAGAGTAGTGATACCAGGAGGGGAAGGGGAAGGTGGAGGAGAAAGGGGAATTGATCACAAGACAGACAACAGAAAAGTGGGTGAAAGAGACATCAGACAGTGTAAGACATGAAAAAAATAACAATTGATAAATTATCAAGAGTTCATGAGGAGGAAGGATGAGAGAAGGAGGGGGAAATGAGAAGCTGATACCAAGGGCTCAAGTGGAAAGAAATATTTTGAGAATGATGATGGCAACAAATGTACAACTGTGCTTGACACAATGGATGTATGTTTTGATTGTGATAAATGTTGTATGAGCCCCCAATGAAATGATTTAAAAGGAAGAAGAAGCACATGCTGGTGGTTGCAGGTTATGTTTAGGAGGGAGAGTATGTGTAGAAACTTCAAAAGGTTACTTAGCCTCCATTGGGTCTTGCATTAGAATTGGTCCATGCCTTGAACCCTCGGGGTCTTTTGTGAGAACACTTCATGTCTGTATAAGAGGTAAGGAGGGGAATTCACAACTAATATTTAAAAAATACAATGCAATAGTGCTTATTAAATCTAGGTTCTTTTTTGGGGGGCATCACTGCCCTCTGGTGGGAATAGGAGACCCAGCCTTGCTCCTGGAGAGCTGCTGCTAGACTTGACCTTCCAACCCAGTGGGCTGCAGTCCCACACACAACCACTATGCCACCAGGGCGAAGCCCTTAAATGTAGGCTCTTTATGCTCATTAACGTTTGCTAACTATTGGACTTCATTCTGATTTGTCCCTACTTCTGATTGTTTATTCCACCACCCCAACTCTGCCCTCTCAATATCACTTCTGTCACAAAATTACTCATCATTTATAATATGATATCATCATTCTCCTTCAAAGAAAATACAGCAATAATTCACATAGTTGTACTGTATATAAGCTATTATGGCAGAAAAATGTAAATATATGAATGTCTCCAAATGAAACAACAAAACCCTTTCTGTTAGTATTTTGGAGTATATTCTTTCAGATTAAAAAAGTCAGCATTTTGAAAAAGTGTGGCTTATATATTTAATTAACTCTCAAAAGTGATATCATAAGCTTTTCACATACATTGTTTTCATGACTACATGTCTTAGCTTCTGTTTTCTAGAATAAAACCGGTGATACTCATATGTGTATAAGAAATAAATTTTTATCAAGAAAGAACTTTATACCAAAAGCACACCCCACACAGTTGCAGGGCAGGCAAGCCTCAGTGTGGCTCAATTCCAGGAGTCAGATGCTAAACTGGAAATCATACCTGGCTCATACAATTGCTGGGCCAATGAACCAAGGAGTAGGAAGATGAAACAGGATGGGGAAGACCACCAGTTGAGGTAGAGTTAGGGTAGGGTTGAGTGGATCCAAGCCATGCACCATGACAACGGCTCCCAGGGTTGACAGACCACAGGCAGGCCACCAACCTGTGACTCTTACAAACCACTAAGGATCCTGGCTTTGCCTAATTGACACAGCATCTAACTATTACAATATATAATATCAACTCCAGTAAGTATAGATCATAATTGTTGCTACCTTTCCTTTTTTGATAGAAACTAGGTTGTAACTAATTTCATATAGTAAATATGCTCTAGCTAGACATCTTTTTGCATAAAGCTTGTTCAGTACTAAGCAGAGCAAAAAGTATCATAGTCAAGCCTACAACACCAGCTACTTCAAGGTCAAATGAATTGTAAACAGATTTTGCCACCGAAACAAATTTTACTTCTATCATAATACAGCCATCATTTTAGATGCCTTCAACAACTGCACTAATAAGCCGCTCAAGAAAGGATTTTCATTGTTTGATTTCCTCATACTCAATGACCTTGATCTCTAGTGTATATTAACTATCTAGTTGCATGGCTATATCATGACACTTAAAATTACATATGGAATGTTAAGCTCATACATCTGTTTACTCAGCCTCTAATCTGATGACGTCCCAAATTGATGTGGTTGTCATTATTCCATTACTTGTGGTTTGTCACTCAACACTTTCTGTTTAGTTTGCTCCAATGTTCTTCATTTCCACCCATGTCGCTGCAATACAACTTATTTTCCTTCTCCGCTTCTTTGACATTTAGATTCTAGTGCCTGTCTCTTACTGGTTTTGCTCCTGGTCACATCACCAAAAATTGTACCTATTATTAAATCCATTTGGAGAGTTTTTCAGCCCTTCATTTTCTCTTATGTGCAACATGATCCACATTTTTATACCATTCTCCTTCATCTCTGGTTGTTTCTTGGTGTCTTTTTGGAATATTCTCTCACTGTCATTTCCCTAATTTTCATTTTCCCCTGGGGTTTGTTCTCAGCTGTGTTTGCTCCCTCTCTTCTACTTTCATATTTTTTTTTATTGAGCAGAGACCTGCTTATGATCTGCGCTCTTTTTTTGCTTTTGTTTTTGGCATCACTGCTCCCCGGTGGTGGGAGTAGGAGGCCCAGCCCCACTGCTGGAATTGAACCTCTGTCCCAGTGGGCTGCAGTCCCGCGCACAACCACTACGCCACCGGGGCTCAGCCCTCCTTTCATATTTCTTGTTTCCTCTTCTTTCCCTTCCCTTCCCATACTATCTAAGCCCCCCTTTCCACAGTCTTTTCAAAATCAAATTGCCATATTTTCAGATTCTAACTAAAAACATTGGAATCAAAGTAGTTTTGTTTTTTCCAACTCCCTTGTTTAAATGACGGATCATCTCTAACTTGATCTTGCTTCTGACCTAGTCGCATCACCTCACCACAGCCCTTCCAAGATCACCTCCTCCTGCTATAAACACATGATCATGACTCAGATGTTAACTCTACTTATAATTTTTAATATAACACTGTTATCCCCTGATCAATTTTTCTCTATGACACTCTGTCTCCTTTCAGATAATGAGTCGATTCCTAGATGGGTCATCCACAATTATACATTAGCTGCTCCTGCTAATCTCTCTGGGTTCATCCTAACGCCGTCCTCCCTTATGATGTAATCATTGTAAACTTCCTGAAAATACTTTACAAATCTGTCCTTATTTCCCTTCTAAATCTTTGCCCATACTTCTTTTTATATCCATTCCAGGTACTTTATTTATATATTGTCCACATCATTTGGTCACATTCTATTAGTCTTGGTTGTCTCAAGTCTCTGCTTAATTGTTCTTCCTATAAAACTATCTGGTTTGCCTCTTTTAATATAGGGTTCTTATCCTTCCTCCGTGCTCCCATAAAAACCATCATTTGCATTCAAAAGACCATTTAGGAGCTTTCAGAGGGAAAAAACTGTGTGTTTCAACTTTTGTTTTACCCACAGAATCTCACAAGAGTCTTGTCATGCAGTAGTCACATGACATTTTAATGAATGACTAAATGAATCTATGATTAAATCAAATAATGAATATAATTCTATTTCCTCTACTTGATTTTGTCTTCTATTTTTTGCCACACTTAATGGAACAGCTTCTGAAGCCTTTACACACTCATTCTTTGGTCAATGAATATTTTTTGAGTGGTAAGTATGTATCAAAATTATTATGTGTCATAACCCCCCCCAAAAAAAATTCCATATTCTAGGTAGAAGTAAAAAACACTCTTTTTCTGAGAAGCAAAAGTCCAACTACTTCTTCGTAAGTGCTTTTATTCCCGAAGAACTAAAACTGTCTTTCAGATCCATGTTTAAATTTGGGAAGGAAGAGGTCAATATGACAGAGTCCGTAAATATAAACATTGGGAACAATGTTTGGAATAGGTGTATTTGGGTTTGAATCCTCATTTGGTCATTTCCTTTTTACTCACGCTCTCAAACTCAGTACGATGGGAAATAGACTACCGACATTAGGAGTTATTGTAGTGGTCAAATGATCTCTTGAATTTAAAAAGTCTTTGTGAATAATGAATATCCCCAATACAGTTGACTAACTTTAGTATTCAACCAAGCGCTGTCTCCATGGGGAATGCTAAGGAACTGGGAATGTTCAGGGAAATGGAGTAATTACTTCCAATTTGTCTCTCTCCAGAAACTTGTGACCTTGGTCCCCTGAGTCCCCTGTCTATCTGGTAAAGAGGGATAGTCTTATTGTTGCCTTGGAATCAAAGAATAGAGTGTGCAGCTCCTCTGCATTTCAGGTTGTGCTCATACTTCTTCCTGATCCAGTTCTAAATACCTTGCAAGAGAATGAAAAATTTGATTCTCAGCCTGGACTTGAAAGCATTTGAATTTATCACTTACTGACCTAGGTAAGGGCTGTACTTGTAGACTTCACTTAGCAATATGTGTGTATACATATGTATGTGCCTGCACATGCATATGTACGTGACAGGTTTTGCAGATGAGTACATCTGCCAGGCAGTTTGTGAAAATTCTTTGCATCATCTCAAATTCTTTAGGCTGATATAATAATTATTATTCCACAGGGTTCCTAATCCCTTCTCTAAGAATATGTTTATCTTTTTCACAACTTTGCCCGCTATCTGGTCTGTGTCTTCATTGTTTTAAGTGCATAACATACAGTGGCCAGTGGCCAGGTCTGGTCTGCTTTTATCTTGGAGCCTAGAGAGTTCACCATATATGTTTTAATAAACCCAGTAATAAATAACGTAGCCATCAGAATAAGGGCTGTTCAAGGTCTGGGGCAGCATATTTATACAAAAGTATATGGTAAAGATACAGATGTCACTTTCTTTAGTCTCTTTAATGCAAAGTACAGGTTGGATTGTCTCTTTTTCACCAAATCACCTTCTGACAGTAGCATGGGGTTTGAAATTAAACTATTCTGGTCAGTGAGGATCAGAATGCCCTTTGCATGATTCTGTTAGGCTGAGAGGCTATAGCATTACAGCAGCTGGTTTCTATTAAACCAAACCCACTGCCATAGTGTGGATTCCGACTCACCCAGACTCTAGAGGACAGAGTCAACCTGTACCGGGTTGTCGAGACTGTAGCTCTTTAAGGGAAGAGAAAGCCTTGTCTTTTTCCCATGGAGCAGTTGGCAGTTACCAACTGCTGGCTTTGAGGTTAGCAGCCCGAGGCGTAACTACATTAGTCACATAACAAATAGGTTATTATGAATTATGGTGATGATCGTTTTATTGTTATTATTATTTTTGAAATCATTTTATCGGGGGCTCGTGCATCTCTTATCACAATCCAGCCATCCATCCATGTGCCAAGCACATCTGTACATTTGTTGCCGTCATCATTGTTATTACCATCCAGGCACACACTTGGAAAGCATAATTTTTTTCATTTGCCCTTAAACTTTCTAAATTAACTTCTGAAGTTCTTGAGTGATCTAGACAAATTTTAGCCAGATTTGTAACATTTGCTAAGTTTTATCACTGAGCTCAGAATGGCTGCGTTGAAAAGCTGTGAGGAGTGAGCCATATTCAAAAAGGACCTGGTACAAATTAAGCACTCTGTCAGAGTTTATTAACAACAGGATGATTTCTCTAGCATTGCACCAAAGCAACTATTTTAAGCAGTGTAGGAACTTAGTAAATTTGTTTCAGAGCCTCTAGGCGCTACTTCTAAACTGCCTCTGATCCGGAACCTTTTCCTCTTTTAATGGAGGAAACCAGTGCCCTCGTCTGCCTTCTAAAGAGGAATTCCTGTCAGCCTTTTGATCTCAATGAGAGTGCTGACTATAAGACTCTCTTCTCTCACAGATGACTTTTAAACTTTACCTCTGGTTGGGACTTTCAAATCCCGTCTCTATTTCCGAGAGATTTTTAGACATCAACAGCATAAGGAGAGTGGTGTTTGGGGGTAGGGATTTGGAAGACTCGATGTTATTCTGGAAGTTATACCACACAAAAATGGTTCTGCATGTCCTTCCCAAAAAAAGCTGACCCAGAAAGTTCAAAAATAAAACAGGAAATTTACAGAGAGACACAATCGTGAACCATGAAGATTCTAGGATCAGCATTTGGCTCTAAGTTTCTGGAATTCTGCAGAAAAACTTCAGCCTCTAGCATTAAGTAGCAAACTGTTTTTCATCTGTTCTGGTAAACCTAGTTATAAGGCATTCATAAATGTTGCACCTCTTATCATTTAACATGAGTTTTGCCCTGTGGGGAGAGTTGGTTCATAATTACATGATTCCTTCCACTCAACTGGACAGTGGGAAAAGTGCCTGTAGCATATGATTGACTTCAAATCCAGTTGAGTGGTTGATGATGAAATCTCGAGACACTATTTACTGGTTCCATTTCTTTCTTTTTGTCGCACAGTAGTTGGCTAGGTGAGAGTGAGGGAGAAACAATCTTGGCCCCCTTCTTTAAAGGGAATAAAACTGCAAGAGGATGGGTTGGGTTCTGTGTTTCATCAAAGCATCTTCATGTCAGACCTTCCTTGAATTACAGAAGATTTATTCTTTGTCATAGGCCCTTGAGAATATTAATTTATACAAAATTTGAACAAAATAGTTCACTTCAATAGTAAAAATAATCTTAGCTGCCATGGAAAAGCATAGGAATAGGGAGCCTTGGAAACTGGAAACCAATAGCTTTTTCTGTATAATTTGACTTTAAAACAATTTTTTCTTTACTTAAGGGGATTTATTCAACATTTAGCATTTGACATTAAAGTTAATGAAATATATGGTCCAATGCGTCCACCAGTTCAGTCAAAAAATACTGGCTTGCTGTGAAATTTCTTTCTTTTTAAACAAAAAATTTTAAATACTTAAAATTGTGATTTGAGTGAAAGTTTACAGAGCAAATTGTTTTTTCCACTCAATAATTCACACACATTTTGTTTCATGATCTCGATTGCAATCACTGCAAGGTAGTAGTATTCTTCTTACTTCCTCTCTAAGTTTATCATCGCCAGTTCTCCACTTTTTATCTTTTCCTGTCTTTTGCACTTTTTCCCCAGGCAAAAACTGCTCTTTAGATCTCATGTGGTTGATTGATCTAAGGCAAGGGTTGGCGAGAACCAATCCTGTCCCTCACAACAATTTGACAATTCGAAAGAGCCATAAATATATCTTTACAAATAAAGGAAATCCCCAATATCTGAATATTCTTTAAATGCTTTAAAGGTTCCTTCAGAACCACATGCACTTACTGAAAGAGCTGCACAGTTTGTTGACCCCAACTCTAAGTAGGGCGCCTTCCTGGTGTTGTTTGTTCACCTGTAGGTCTGTCCATTGTCTGCATGGGCCATGGAGCTGAGCAGAGTTCCAGGCTTGAGGGTGTCCAAGTATATAGTGCCTGTTTTATTTTTTTAGTTTTGTTCCACATTTTCAACTCTATCCAGAACCTTCTGCCAACAGTATTAGCTGGGCACCATATAATTCTTTTGGTTATGGAGACTGAAATTCACGTGGCCATTAGCCTTTTGGGCAATTTTTTTCTGTGTGTTTTTTGTTATCGCCACTTTTCTTTGGCTCTGCATAGGGAGAGGCCAATAGTTATGCATCAGCTTGCCACGTTCGAGATTTTAAGACTCCCTAACACCGTTCACCAGGTAGAATATACCACTGGGTACCAAAATACACCCAGGAAATTCCCTGGACGGAGCAGAGTTTTCATAGTACTCATTTTTCCACGAGGAGGTTTCAGGTCTAATTAAACACATCATAATGAGTTTCTAATAAAATGACATGTAGGTCATAAAAATTTACATCATAATGGATCATAAGAAAATGACATCAAGCCTATATCAGAACTTGATTTAACTTTAATGTGTGCCTCTTAAATGGCATCACATTTAAAGAAGTGTAATCTCATGTTTGTGGGTGCACTGAGTTAGTGCACCCAGTGGCATCACCTGAGAAGGTTCTCTCTGGTCACAATGAATTTTTTCATAAAAACAATTTCACGTGAACCTCTTTTTTTGTGATGGCTGATTAAAGAGAACAGTGTGTGAACTGTGAAATTTTGTTTCCTGCTTGGAAAAACGCCACAGAAACTGTTGCAATGTTGAACAAGGACAGCATCATGGGGGAAAAAAACTCTCACAGTATATGAGTGGTTTTCTCATTTCAAAAAAAGGTGAAATCTTGATTGATGACAAACCTCGATCTGGCCATTCATCAACTTCCCAAATGATTGAAAATGTTGACTCGTAGTGCATTTGGAGTTTGTGTCAGGAAAGGTTCTCTTAGAGAAATAAAAATCAGGACACTAGTAATTCTTTTTATATATTTATATATAGAGAAAGGTATATAAGAAAGAAACAGTTAACTATCGATAAAGCAGTACAAATTGCTCGGTGTAACTCACTTGCATGAGGCAGCTAGAAGACTGGCAGTCCTTCAAGTCTTTAGGGCCGCTGAGCAGTCCTCTTAGAGCAATTCAGGCTATCTGGTCACAGGCAGCAAAGAGCAGAGCAGGTCACCAATAGTCAGCCGGATGACAGAGTCCAACAGTCCCCAGCTCAAGAGATGTATATCCCAGGAGCGTGGCGAAGTAGGGCTTGAAGGATCCTCAACTCACAGCTCCACAGTCCACGATTAGGTGTCCCACGGGAAGTATTGCTTGGAGGTCAAGGCACAGGATGAACAAGGCAGGTCTCTGGTCCGAAGATCCGGAAGCAAGAGAGAGGGCGGGACTCACCGAGCCCTTCCTATCTCTGCCCTTCAATTCATCCCATGTGTTCATTGGCCTTGCCGTCACAGCAGACCCACCAATCTTCTGTGGCCATGTTGGCATAACAAACCTACCCATCACAGAGTTTGTTCCACCAGGTCAGATTATTAATCAAACTTTTTATTTAGAGATTCCAAAAAGATAGCATAACAGTGTGTGACAAAAAGGGCTTGATTTGTGGCAGATGGGGGGCAAGTTTTGCTACGACGACAATGCATCTGTACACACAGCCATCTCAGTGCACCAGTTTTGAGTAAAAACCAACATGCCTTTCTTGTCCCAGGCACTTTACTCACCAGATTTTGCTCTGTGTGACTTCTTTTTGTGTCTGCAAATAAAGAGGGATATGAAAGGAAGAAAACAATGAGGGAGGTGTTGTCAGCCATCCAAAACAGTTGACTTTGAAAAATGTTTCCAAGAATGGAATCACAGATTTAATGAACATATTCCGTGTAGTGGAGAGTACTTTGAAGGTGATAAAGTTGTTTTGGAAAAGAATTTAAATACACCGCTTTAAAAAATCTGGGTTTTTTTTTTGTGTGTGTGGGGGGTATCTCCTCTTAGAACATTGTCTCTGTGGATTACGTTTTGTTGATTAACCTTGATGTCTCTTAAGTCTGTAGTCCTGAGCCTTCTGTAAACTAGGTGCTGAGAATTTAAGCTCTAAGACGGTTCCCTCCTATGGTCTTGAATTTTATTATTTACAATCCTTGGATCATTTATGCTGGTGTGCTTCTTCCCTGTTGATTTAGCTATCAGCTCACTTAGGTGGCGGGTGGTTGTAAGGTGAGCCTTTAAGACCCCAGACTTGATTCTGTGTTGCAGTTTGGCCCTATCTGATTTCTTCATCACATTTTGCTGTAGCACCCATATCTTCAGTGATCTCTTCAGAAGAGCAAGAGTCAAGTTGGGTCACATCATAAGAACTAATTGTTCCTAGATTAAGGTTTAGGATTACGTGCAATCTCAAAATCATTCATATATCTCCAGGTTATATATGTCGCTGGTCTGCTTCAGAGATATCATTTTATTGAAGAATATTATAAAAGATGTGGTAATTATATTGATGGCATTGCTAATTTAGGCATTGATATAAAATTTTAAATACTGTTGGGAAAAGGAAAATACATGTGTACAGCATAACTTTTTAGACAAAAATACATGGATTATTGACTTGTACAGATTTAAAACTTAAGTAACCGGACTCTAATTGTACACACAAAAATCGGATTACACTTCTTTAAATGTGATGCTATTTAAATATGCCCATGTGAGGCCCACATTAGAGTTAAATCAAGTTCTGATGTAGACTTGATGTCATTTTCTTACGATCCATTATGATGTAAATTTTATGACCTACATGTCATTTTACTATGAAAGCATTATGATGTATTCAAATAGACCTGAAATCTCCATGTCTTCAAAATTTATATTGAATTTGTGTTCAATGCTTATGGTAGACTCTAAGTCTACAATCAAAGAACAAATTAAGAATAATCATGGCATGCATAGAAAAGCAAGGATTATAGTTAGTAATAAAGTAACTATACGCAAAATTATAAGTAGCAGTGGAACTTCTGGCATCTATAATTTGTGTCACTTTCAAAGAATAAACTCAGAACTCAAAGTGCCTGTGGCTGGGTTCCAACCTCTCTTCTTCTTACCTCAAAGACTGTGAGACTCTTAGCCTTAACTATTTCCTTTGAAAAACAGAAATAGTCTCCCAGCTGTTCCAAGAGAGAAAGATGAGACGTTCTAACCCCTTAAAGACTTTCAATCTCAGAAACCCATAGCGGCAATTTTGCCCTGTATAATAAATGAGTTAGAATCAACTTGATGACAATAGGTGAAGGAGGGAGTGATTTAGTGAATGATTGGAATTGACTCGACAATAACAAATAGCAATTTTGCTCCTCTCTTTAAGGCTATGGAACCAGTTGCTTCATGAAAACTAGTAAAACATTGAATAAGGTCAATGTCTCTTATGTTTTAACTGCTAATATTTTCATTTACAGAGAATGGGGCCAACGTAAGAAAGAACTCAGCTATATATCCTAAAGCTGTATCTCTTCTACTTTACTCATGCAGCAAAATATAGGACAAGTAAGAAAATATGGATGAAAACATTCCCTAGGTCGAAAGAACATCTCTACTGTGTTATGCCACAATCATCATTTATTTAAAGACTTTCTACTTTTTGCCTTCAAATCTCCCAGCTCCTTCCAGCTGCTGTGGGATAGCAATATGAGTTGGACGAACCAGAGCAGTGTGTCGAACTTCCTCCTCCTGGGCTTCTCTATCCGGCCAGAGCAGCAGAGTATGTTCTTCGCCCTCTTCCTGGGCATGTACCTCACCACCGTGCTGGGAAACCTGCTCATCATCCTGCTCATCAGACTGGACTCTCGCCTGCACACCCCCATGTACTTCTTCCTCAGCCAGTTGGCCTTTACTGATATCACCTTCTCCTCTGTTACTGTCCCAAAGATGTTAATGAACATGCAGACCCAGCACCTATCCATCTCTTATGAGGGGTGCATTGCACAGACGTATTTTTTCATCCTCTTTGCCGACTTGGATAGCTTCCTTATCACTTCAATGGCCTATGACAGGTATGTGGCTATCTGTCACCCTCTCCATTATACCACCATCATGAGTCAGAGCCTTTGCATCATGCTAGTGCTCGGGTCCTGGACGATTGCTTGTGCTTGTGCTCTTTTGCATACTGTCCTCCTGGCCCGGCTGTCTTTCTGTGCTGATGACACTATCCCTCACTTCTTCTGTGACCTTGCTGCCTTGCTAAAATTGTCCTGTTCGGATACATCCGTCAACCAACTGGCAATCTTTACTGCAGGATTGGCCGCCATTATGCTGCCGTTCCTATGCATTCTGGTTTCCTATGGCCATATTGGTGCCACCATCCTTCGAGTTCCCTCTACCAAGGGTATCTGCAAAGCTTTTTCCACGTGCGGGTCCCACCTCTCAGTGGTAACCCTCTATTATGGGGCAATCATTGGTCTCTATTTTGTTCCCTCATCCAACAGCACCCAAGACAAGAACATGATTGCTTCAGTCATGTACACAGTGGTCACCCCTATGTTAAACCCCTTCATTTACAGCTTAAGAAATAAAGACATGAAAGGAGCCTTGAGAAGACTCTTGAGTAAGAAAACGCATTCTTGAGTCAGAAGACATTCCAAATGATATTTATCTTTTCTTGAAGACACCTGTGTGGTCTTATTTCCTTACTTATATATAAATAAAGATTATTTAGAATTTAGCTCACTTGTCTTTCTTTCCATTGTTATTACTCAGAAATTCTTTGCTAACATGATCCTTTAGATCATGGGGCATGCCTTATAAGACTTCATTTACTCTCATCTCCTATAATGAAATGGTGAAACATTTTGAGGATTTTATCCCACTGCAGTTTGTGGTCTACTGCTACCCTAAAGGCTAACAGTTTGAAGCCACCCAGCAGATCTACAGAAAGGCTTGGAGAACTGCTTCCATATCAATTACAGTCAACAAAATCATAAAGAACAGCTCTGTTGTCTAACCTATGTGGTTACCTGAGTCAGAATTGACTTGATAATGGGGATTTCATTTGGTTTAGTGTCATTAAATAGAAATTGTCAAGCCTGATCCTTCTCCAAATTTTAAATTCATTATAAGATGGGATTAGGCTTCCAAACCCTCCATTTCTAAGGATTTAAAGCATTATGTGATAGCATGATCCCTCCTTTACCCAGGCCCCCATGCACCCAGGGACTCTGAATTCTTGTAGAACTGTCAGTGAGGACATACTAAAATTATTAATACACTGCTTTCTCATCCTTCAGGAATGCAGTCCACATCTCCTTTCTTCCCAACCACATACAGATATTCCAGGACCCAATAAAAATCTCAGTTGTCTCAGGCACTGAGAACTCAATATGCATTAAGACCATAGAGCCATTTAGTCCTGGACACAACCTTACTATGCGAGTTGGGAAAACAGAGGCAAAGAAGTTAGGGATATCCTAAAGTCACACAGATAGTGAAAGGAAGATTTAAACTTCAGCTGTCTGGTTCAGCCGAGCCTGTCCAGTGGCAGTTTATACAGAGCACTGTGTAACTTGGGGTGATGTGTTGAGCTGCTGACGGCAAGATCAGCAGTTTGAACCCACCAACCACTTTGCAGGGAAAAAATGAGACCTTCTACTCCAATAAAGGTTTACCGTTTCGGGCTGAGCCCCGGTGGCGTGGTGGTTGTGCACGGGACTGTGGCCCACTGGGATGGAGGTTCAGTTCTGGCAGTGGGGCTGGGCCTCCTACTCCCACCACCTGAGGGCAGTGATGCCAAAAAATAAATAAATAAATAAAAATAAAGAGCAAATTTGTTTTCCATTCATCAAGTTCATGCACATTTTGTTTTGTGACATTGGCTGCAATTGTCACAATGCAGCAGCACTCTTGAATTCCTCCTTGCATTGCTCATTTCCATTCTTCCTACCTTTTCCAACTTCTGAACTTAATTCCTGGGCAAATGCTGCCCTTTCCATTTCATATCCTTGGTTATTCTAAGGAGTGCAGACTTTCCTATTAACTTTGTTCATTTTATAGGCCTATTGTTTTGCTGGAAGTTGAGCCAAAAGGTTAAGTTCAATTCCAGACCTGAATTGTGACTAAGGGTCGTGATCTTGGCCGGGGTGGGGGGTGAGTCCATCAATAAGCCTGGTGTTTTTTGTGCTTTTCAGGTTTGCTACACATTGTTCTCTCACACTAACCAGGAGGTTATATTATATTATCCCTTTCTGAGCAGTTGGCAGGGGTCGCAAGACATAATTCAGTTGTTCTGGACTCAGAGTCAGGGAGACTGATGTTTGCATAGTCTATTAGTTGATTGGACAGATGGTTTCGCTGTGGCTTTAAATTTTTTCACTCTTATTTCCTCTATAGACATGCTGACATTGTACCTTAGATCACCACTTGCAAGCTTTTATGAAATCAGTCACTGTGGGGGCTATGTACCTATGTCAATTTCATGATGGAGATGTAGGATTGAGTAGCCAATGAGGCCTCTGTGTGGTGATGGCTTTCTCCTGAGAATTCTGGGAAGTCTCGTGGTATTTCCCTCATGGAGATGAGAGACCATTTTCCCCAGTCGCTCCACTCACTGAGACAATGAACTACTGAGAAGATGAACTGACAGCATGCTGATCAATCCTGATTCCTGGAGAATAGAGGAGCCAGAGGAGAAGCCACACAGCCTTACTCTGACGGAAACTTTGAAGTCAGAAAAGCCACAGAAAAGCCAGCACTGAGATGTTTCTATCACCAATGGATACTGCTGATGGACCCTGAGCCCTAGAAATGAGGAGCCATGAGGGACGCCCTGCCAGTGCCAGGATTCTATACCCATGGCCTGTGACTTCCTGAGTCAAAGGAGACTTTATAGACTGGTATCAGATATATGGGCTAATATCGGACTTATGACTTTGAACTAGAGTGGGTTGGGATGCTTTCTCAATGTTCCATTCATTTTGTATATAAACCCTTCCCTTATATCTATGTATGTATTTATGAATTTGTTGCTCTAGTCTACCTAGACTAATACAGTCACTACTCACTAAAATCAGATGTAGAATATTTTACTTGTGGACTACATTGTGCCAATTGATCTCAATAGCTCCTTAGGCTAGTATCCTTTGTCTTCAGACCCAGGGACTCATCCCTTCAAGAGATTTGGGTATGGCCTAGTAGTTTTCATAACTCTGACTCTTGTATGGATAAAGATGCTGCACATACAAACACACATGTAGAAATACTCTATGTTAAACCCACATATCGAGTTGTGGGATGTAGTCCCAATCACCTTCCCGCACTTGCTGAGCTTGTGAAACTAGCTATGTATCCACTTGTTATTTATTACTGTTTTATTATTGCAGAATTGTGTGTATTTAACTTTTTCTTCAGTTTTAAGCTTTTTAAAAGACTGACAGGCTTCTCATGATCGAAGAATATTGCGACATACGCAAATGACAAAGTATTTACTTCCAGATGTGAAGAATACTTACACAACAATACGTAAAAGAGAGCTGACTCAAAAAGAAAAATAAAGGAAAAAATCCACACTCATGAATTTCATATCCGAAGACCTTTGTAGTCATGAAGGCAGTGATGGCTACTGTGGCAGTGCATTGTGAGTCTCATGGGTGATCAATGGCTTTTCATTGTGTGATTTTTAGGGACCAGGCTCAGTGATCCCTCAGGTCAGCAAAGTCATATTTTTCCAACCAGTAGCAGAGAAGAGCCACACGCTAATGTAAAATCTGAAAATAACATGTTTTTTCCTCCACTTGTATCATCAAGACCTAGACTAGTGGGGACTAAGGCAACTGCCTCCCAGTGACAACTTCACCCTTGGGGGAGAAGTCATGAAACTTTCACAGACAGACAGCCACTTCTGTCAAATAAACATGGGCCAAGAGGCTCTAGGTTGCGAGCACTTAGGCAAATGACAAGTAAAAATAACAATGAGATATTGGTTTTGTTCACCAGACTTTCAAAAATTAGAACACCTGTCAGTGCCAGGTGCTGAAAAATATGAAAAGTAATAGAAGATTTTATATTCTGATGGATATTTAAATGAGAATAAATATTTGGAAATATGTTTCATTTTATCATGCCTCCAAATCCAGAAATTATTTTGGACATAGACTTTGCAGAGTCGCTTGCATATATGTGTGAGATATATGGATAAGAATGTTTGCAGCAACATTGTAAATAAAAGTAAAATGATGAAAACAAAAAATTTTTTTCATGTAAAATAGGATATCTAAGTGTGTTATGTTCTCGCAGCACAGAGAATATGAAACAATATCGACTAATTTCAAAAGAACAATAAGTAGACCTTGAAGGGAAAACCAAAAGCCTTAATGTAATATTATTTCTTTTAGCTCCCTTTCTGAGCATGAAAATTAAAGGATCATTCTTTGCTGGTAAAAAGAAAAAGAAATAAGATTGAAGGATCAACGTAAATATATTGAATCTACAAAGAAAAGTAAGACACTATTGAAAATATTCAAGATACTGGATACTTCCAAGAGGAAAGGAGGGTATAATTTTAGAGAAAATAAAAAGAACTTTCACAAATTGTTTAGTTTTCTATCCTTTAAATCTGTTGTCAAAAATGTGGGTGAAGGGAGACAATGAACGATAAGAGATGAAATGATAATAACAATAAATGATTGATTGAATTATCTCCAGAGTGGGAGGGTATGTTAGGGAGAGGAAAAAAGAAGAACTTATACCAAGGGCTCAAGTAGAAAATGTTTTTGAAATGATGCTGGCAACATACATACAAATATGCCTGACACAATGGATGTATGGAACGTTAGAAGAGCTGTAAGAACCCCGGATAAAAATGCTTAAATAAAAGAAATCTGTTGTTCGTAGGAGCCATTGAGTCAACTACAATTTAACCACACACATACACAAACACACTCACACCAATTACCTCAGCCTAGAACAGAGGCAGTTTCTCAAAGACTAAACACAAAATGAGGAGACTTTAGATAAAACTAAAGGCTGTTTTATGTACGTGTTTGACACAAGCAAGTGTTTCTTACGTGAAAACTCAGATGCACGAAATGACACTGAAGTCTCCCACCTGAGTTCAGTTCAGGTTTTCTGGGTTCTGTAACGTGCTGCCTAGCCATCTTCAGTAGAAAGAACGGAATGTCCTTATCCCAATGGACTGATCCTCCATAAGTGTACCATGACTAGGAGAGTTCACTTTGCAAACTTGATTCTACTACAATTTTTACACTCAGTTGCCTATCCTAGGAATGTGTAATCCAACAAAAATTGAGTTTTTTGCCTGGTGCTGTACCAGTCTTTTTGGTGGCATGAGAAGGGAAATCTATGCTTTATAAAGAGAGCATTAAAAGATGCAAGCTGTGAATACATAAATATTTTGAATATGCATAGGATAAGTCACACAAAAATGCTTTAGGAAGGAATAGTTTTCCCAGCTTGCATTTTAATAAATCTTTACTGTGGCTCTTCAAAGCAAAAGATAAACTTAATAGAGAAAAAACTAAATCCAGGTTGAGGTGGAGATCATGAAGAAAGAGTATACCTTCAAATTTTATTAAGAAAAATGAGACACTTTAATAGGGAAAAGTGTTCATTATGATAAAAACGTTCTTCTACTGAGTATATTTCCCAAAGCTCCTTTCATGTCCCGATTTCTCAGACTGTAGATAAAGGGATTTAACATGGGAGTAACCAGTGTATACAACACAGCCACAATGACATCCTTGTCATTGGAATTACCATATGAGGGGAAGAAGTACAATCCGATAATTGCTCCATAGTACAGAGACACCACGGAGAGGTGGGAGCCACAGGTGGACAAGGCTTTGCAGATCCCCTTGGTTGAGGGGACTCTCAGGATGGTGGCCCCAATCCGGCCATAAGAAATCAGGATGCATATGAATGGAAGGGTAATGACCACCCCTCCTACAGTGAGGATGACTAGCTCATTGGTTGTGGTGTCCGAGGTGGACAACTTAAGTAAGGCAGAGAGGTCACAGAAGAAGTGGGGGAGAGTGTTTTCTCCACAGAAAGAGAGACGGGCTAGGAGCAGGGTATGCAACAGAGCACTGGCAAAGGATAAAACCCAAGACAGAATTACTAGTAAGAAACACAGACCCTGACTCATGATGGCAGTGTAGTGGAGGGGGTGACAAATGGCTACATACCTGTCATAGGCCATGGAGGTGAGAAGGAAACTGTCAATGTCAGCAAAAAATAGAAAAAAGTATACCTGGGAAATGCACCCAGCATATGAGATGGATTGACTCTGGGTCTGCATGTTCACCAGCATCTTTGGAGCTGTGACAGATGAGAACGAGATGTCGGTGAGGGCCAAGTGGCTGAGGAAGAAGTACATGGGGGTGTGCAGGCGAGAGTCCAGCCTGATGAGCAGGATGATGAGCAGGTTCCCCAGCACGGTGGTGAGGTACATGCCCAGGAAGAGAGCGAAGAACACGCCCTGCTGCTCTGGCCGGATGGGGAGCCCCAGGAGGAGGAATTCAGACACGCTACTCTGATTCGCCTTCCTCATTCCGTGTGTCCCTTTTGCTACACAGGGGAGATGGGAAAAAATGAAAGAAGAAAGAATGATTGTGCCTACTACATAATGAGAACATGATTGTGAACCATTTAGTGATTGAATCTTAACCTGAATATATCACGCTTTTCTCCCCCTCCCCTCATGTGGATCTGTAATGGTCTGAAGTTGCATTATTAGGTTATTATGTGACTACCTAAAACCTGATATGACCTCTGTTAAGGAACTTATGAGGCCTCAAAATGATGTACCACCTCAGACGTAGTTCAAACTTGAGGAGTTCATGACTACCACAGTCTCCAATGAATTGATCTGTTGCTCTCTCTCTCTCTCTTTCTCTCTCTCCCCACCTTTCTCTCACGTAGCACATGGCTAATGCTCCATGTCCATGAACACCAAAAACCCAAACTCCCTGCCATCAAGTCTATTCTGATTCATTGCAACCCTATCAGGCAGGGTGGAACTGCTTTGGTGGATTTCCAAGACAGCAAGTCTCATGGAAGTGGAACGCCACATCTTTCTCCCACAGAGCAGCTGGTGATTTTGAACAGCCGGCCTATGAGTTGTCAGCCCAGCTCATACCTGCAACACCACTAATGCTCCTATGTTTCTGTGAGCTGGGTCAAAAGAAAAGACTCAGTAGGCTATTCCAGCTCTTCCAGATTTAGGACTTGACTTCTTGGTGAGAAACATCATCTGTATCTTATCTTGAGAAGGTGGTTCAGGTTAGGAACTTAGGTCAATTAAAAAGAATCTGGTGACAAGCCTTGTGCTCTAGCCATCAATACTTCCTTCAGCAAACTTTCTTCTCATTTTTCCAGTTCACCATGATTCTTTCTAAAGGAATGTTTATGAGGGGTCAAAAAGAAAGACACATTCATGTCTCCTGCAGGTTCTGAACCCACTTATTTTCTCAGTTCAAGCCAGATCTCTCTTGTGTAAGTATCCAAAGAGCCAGCCTAGGCGTTTCCAGTCATTTCCTGTTAACGGTCCAGGAAGTAGCACTTTGCCATGTTTGTCTAATCTAATGTATCAAATAGCAACTTCTCTTTTTCAACTGATCATAGCCACGTTTTATGCCAGTGACACATAGTGCATTTTCACCCTTACACTTGGGACACTCCTTTTACTCTATGAATAGTCTCATTTCTCTTTGTTTTTTCTTCAAATCATTTCACCGTAGTCGTGTTCATGTGAACGTTAACAAAATAATTAGAAACACACGTTCCTTTTTGCTAGTTCTCATCATGCACTTCTTAATCAGTATGTCACTGCAAAAGTACAAATTTGCTCTCCGAGGGTCGTTGAGGATGATATTTCTAATGCGGTCATTCCCAGGAATGTTGTAATGTGTACCTCCCCCCAAAATGCTGGCTCGTAGGGACACCCTTTGGGTTTCCAAGACTGTGACTGTTTACAGGAGTGGAAAGCCTCGTCTTTCTCCTGCAGAACTGCTCGTGGTTTTGAACTGCTGACCGTGAGGACCACGCCTAAGACGTAACCACTCCACCACCAGGGCTCCTACAATGAGTGACACGGTACATGTGTCATTTTGCCCATGGGAAATATATTTATAGAGTAATGTCCTAAAAAGGGGAGTTCCAGGGTATGAAACCAAAACCTGCTGCTCTTGAGTATGTTTTTATTTATGAGAGACCCTATAGAACAGAGCAGAAGAGCCTCAGGGGGTTTCCAAAGCTGTAATCTTTATAAAAGCAGACGACCACGTCTTTCTCCTGCTGGGTGGCTGGTGGATGTGAACAGTTGATTTTTTGGTTAGCAGATAAGTACCTGGATGCTAGATTATGGATAAAAGAAATCAAACTAATTGTCCTAGAGTCAACTTTGACCTATAGCAATGCTATAAGACAGACTAGAACTCCCCCTGGAGCTTTCCAAGACAGTGAGTATTGATGGGGTAGAAAGCCTCATATTTAACAATAAATACACACTGTTAAATTTAAAAACTTAAGGTGGGGAGGAAATCTCTTTAAAATAAGCTATGGAAGATCATACAACATGAAGAGTCTAGAAATGTCTAGGTAAGTGTAAGAATTTGAAAGAAAAAGACGCTAGAGTGTTCAATGAACAGAGAAAATGCAGGTACATAGTGAGTAAGAGAAGAACCTAAGAACCATCTAAGAAGATCATCTAGGTAAAGATTCTGTAAAGCTTAGACTTCACGGAAATGAGTTTATGAGTTAGCTGCTAATTGCAAAGTCAGCACTTTGAAACCGCCAGCTGCACCCATGGAGAAAGAAGCTTTCGGCTCCCGTAAACATGTAAAGTCTCAGAAACTCACAGAAGCAGTTCTACACTGTACTACACAGTCCTGTTTAATCAGAATAGACTTGAAGGCAGTGAGTTTGGGTTTTTTCATTCTCTCATAATGAAGTTTCTGTTCTATTTTTCAGAGCAGAACCATTCATGAAGATGTTCATCAAGAGAGCAACTAAAATTTTGTGAATATGTTGCTGCCCACTAGATGGAGAACCAAGTTTAAAAATGCAAATACATTCCTCCGATAGAAGGCTCTTTGGGTCGTTCAGGGAACCCTCATGGGGCTGCAATCAAAGTGCTCAGCTGCTGACCACAAATCAGTGCTTTGAACTTACCACTTAGTTGCTCCGTGGGAAGATATGTGGCTGCCTGCCTCAGGGAGATTCACAGTCTTGAAAACCCTGTAAGGCCATTCTACTCTGTCCTACAGCATTCCTGTGAGAGAGAATTAACTTGACAATAGCAGATTTGGATCATCTTTTAGCGTTTTCTTAAGTATAGCAATAGCTTGGGTACAAATTAATGCCTGTGTATACCTGAACTGTGCCAGAGAGGATGAACAAAATTGAAGAGCTCTAGAAGACAACTTGCACACACTTAAGGCAGGGGGTGGGGTGGCGATGAAAGGAAAATGGGAGCCTTTTGCTAATGCTATCTTCTGAAAAAAAATGTTAACTGATAAGTTCCAGATAAATTACTCTGCCTGGGTGTATATCTGTCCTTCTCCTGCTTGAGGAAGAGTAGAACCAGGTTGAACTAACACACACTGAACTCATGCACACATAAGCACACGCACAGAGAAACTTAGATGACTGAATATTAATTCTGTTCCTGCTCTAACTCGGGCTTTCAGGTTTAGATACCTCCGCCTACAAGGCATGGGATGGTTCTTCCATTTCTTTCAAGAAACCCCTCAATCATAAAACAGGGGGAGTGTCTGAGCATCAAAGAAACCTTGCAGCAGGGAGACGAGTTGCCCGTTCACAGCCAAGCAAGGTAAATGTATTCAGACATTCTCATTTGCAGCTCTTGAGGAATAGGCATGGGAGCTAACTTTATACACCATGGAAAAGACCTCCAGAGGAAAGACCCCAAAGCTCCAAATTAAGAGCCTATAATAAATAATTGCTTCATTTTCTCTGATCTTCCCTTGAGGGAAGACTTACTTGTTGACAGCATTCAATAGGAGACTTCACACACCCTTGGAGGAATGATGATAATAGTGCAATAATTTACTAGGAAATTGGTGATTCACAACACTCTTTTTGTCTTCTCCACTTACACTGGAGAAAACACGATTAAAAAGAACCCATAATAAGCCAAGATGAAGGTCGAGTGTGCTAACCCAGGTTTTTAGTCTCAATCTATTTCATTTTGCTTACATTATGTCATTGTGGTATTATTTTATATTCCTGTGTTGAAAATGACCTGAAACATTACTAGCAAAGATCAAAGATTACAGCCTTTGGTATGAATTACGCTGCAACATAAAGTAATGTCTTTACAACTGACGCACTAGACAACATTATCATAAATGAAGAAAATATTGAGTTGTCAAAGATATTATTTTACCTTGATCTGCAATCAACACCAATAGAAACAATAGTCCAGAAATCAATAGAGGGGATTGGGACTCAGACATCTGAGAAATGGTGCTACTACAGCATGCCTTCACGCTGTCCTTCACTAAGATATTCTTATTCAATCTGACCCATCAGAGAGCACACCATCTGCTCCCATTCTTTGAGGAAGTGAAATCGTTCATAGACAGAGGCAGTAAGGAAGAAAGACATTAAGAACTCACGAGGATGATGACTACCACAGGAACAAGAGAAAGGTATCAGTTAATTCATGAAAGAAAACAACCCAGAACATGGTGACTTAACAATCAGTTTATTTGCTCACAACACTACAGGTCATCAGAGCAGTACAAGTCTGCGCTGAACTGTCTGTGGGTGGATGTTCTAGAAGACTCCTTAACAACTATGACCCTGGCATCATATGGCCATTGAAACAATGGGAGTCCTTCTTCTGTGGTCTTTTACTTCTTATTAGTCTTGTATATCTTTCTTCACAGTCGTCTACAGGTTCTCAATGAAATAGTCACCATGCAACTCTCTTTTCAAGACTCTGAACATGTTGGCTAACATTTCATTGAACAAAACAAGTCACCCCACTAACCTAAATTCAATGCATCCTATGGTAAAAATGTTCTTCTTTTGAGTATATTTCCCAGAGCTCCTTTCATGTCCCGATTCCGCAGGCTGTAGATAAAGGGATTTAACATGGGAGTAACAATGGTGTATAATGCAGCCACAATGACATCCTTGTCATTGGAATTATCATATGAGGGGAAGAAGTACAATCCGATAATTGCTCCATAGTACAGAGATACCACGGAGAGGTGGGAACCACAGGTGGACAAGGCTTTGCAGATCCCCTTGGTTGAGGGGACTCTCAGGATGGTGGCCCCAATCCGGCCATAAGAAATCAGGATGCATATGAATGGAAGGGTAATAACCACCCCTCCTACAGTGAGGATAACTAGCTCATTGGTTGTGGTGTCCGAGGTGGACAACTTAAGTAAGGCAGAGAGGTCACAGAAGAAGTGGGGGAGAGTGTTTTCTCCACAGAAAGAGAGACGGGTCAGGAGCAGGGTATGCAACAGAGCACTGGCAAAGGATAAAACCCAAGACAGAATTACTAGTAAGAAACACAGACCCTGACTCATGATGGCAGTGTAGTGGAGGGGGTGACAAATGGCTACATACCTGTCATAGGCCATGGAGGTGAGAAGGAAACTGTCAATGTCACCAAAAAATAGGAAAAAGTATACCTGGGAAATGCACCCAGCGTATGAGATGGATTGACTCTGGGTCTGCATGTTCACCAGCATCTTTGGAGCTGTGACAGATGAGAACGAGATGTCGGTGAGGGCCAAGTGGCTGAGGAAGAAGTACATGGGCGTGTGCAGGCGAGAGTCCAGCCTGATGAGCAGGACGATGAGCAGGTTCCCCAGCACGGTGGTGAGGTACATGCCCAGGAAGAGGGCGAAGAACACGCCCTGCTGTTCTGGCCGGATAGGGAGCCCCAGGAGGAGGAATTCAGACACACTGCTCTGATTCTCCTTCCTCATCCTACCCTTGTCTTTTTCTGTAGATAAAAAAAGAGTTATGAAAATATGAAAGAAGAAGACATCATCATGGCAGTCGCATCATAAGAACTTGTGCTCATCTTTGAACTGCTTGGTATATGAACCTTGAACACTTCATGTTTGGGGCTCCACTAATGAGAGTCAGGAAGAGTATGACCATGGGCTGTAATTGGTCCACCTCCGAATCAACAAAAGCTACTTTCGAGGAACCATGAAGCAACAGAATGATTCATTGGCTCAGATCAGTCTCAAATTTAAGAGTTAAAAGGAGGGTCCAAGGCTAGATGACTAGCAGATGATTAGGAAAACGATTAAAAATATCTTAATTGCCTTTCAGTATATTTCAGCTCGTGGTGATCTCATGTGTTACAAAGTAGAATACCAATCCACACATTCTTCAAGGCTTTGACCTTTCAAAAGCGGTCACTACTCATTCCTAAAAAGCTGCTAGGCACTTTCTCACTGCCAACCTTTCAGTTAGGAACTGAATTCAGTGGGATCCTCTGACAGCGCCTCAGAAATCAGACTGGCACACTGGGGAGAAACATCATAAGTAACGAGTTAAGGCAAGGGCACGAAGGAAAGAAATCGATGTCAGTAACAAAGAAGTTCTAATGACATACCCTACCATATAGTCATCAGTCTTTTCTTAATGAAATTATTGTCTATTCCTCAATATATTCACTCTACCATAACCCTTCCTGTGAAAATTTTGATGGAATTGGTAGCAAAATATTTCATTTCTCTCCCAAGTTCTTACCTTATTTTTCTCTCGATGCAAGGCAAAATTTTCTTGTTCAAGTTTCAGAACACAAGGCAATCCATTGACTTTTCCAGTCCCATCCTGAAATTATCCAAAAATAAAGCTCTTTATCAATAGTTTCTAAACCACTTTACAAAGCAAAACTTTATCATTTTCTTTTCATCTTACCCTAGCTTTTAGACCAGTGACTCGCACCTGATATTTTTCTTGTATCTGTAACTCTTCTATGCTGCTGGTACTATCGTTTCTTCTTCGAGTCCATTAATCTTGGATCTGACTGTGTGGATCTTTACTAAATAATAAAGAATAATAACATGATCTTCCCGCTGCTAGAAAAGGTTTTCATGTAATGTATACATACTACTAATCAGTCTCATGGGGGAAAGATGGGGGTTTCTGCTCTAGGGAAGACATGCAGTCTTGGAAACTCACCAGCGCAGTTCTATTCCATCCTATAGTGTAGCTTCACCATGGACTCATGGCAGTTGGATTGTTTGTTTGACTCAACTCAGTATTTTTTCTAGTAGCTGAGAGGTGCCTCACCGTAGGCGTTATCAGTCACCAATGGAGTTAGATAATATATCTATAAATGATCTCTAAACGTCCTCACCTCTCCTGACCTAATCTCTCTAGTCCCTAGTGTTCACCACCCTACATCTAAAATCCAGTTTCCAAATAGTTTCGTGAAACTGCACAAGTGAAAAACACACTGAGCTGATAAAATGTTATGATGTTCATCATATATGCATAAGAATAAAACCTTTTTAATTATTAATTATCTTACCTAATAAAAATTATACAGTTTCTATAGTTAGTGACTCATTCAATTTATTGCAGGGCATATGCAAATTAGTTATTTGATGGACATTTCATTGTCTGTATTTTTTCTCCTTCCAAACGTATTACAAATACTATTGTGTACCATTCATTTCCAATGGAAAAACAAAGGATAGATCCCTAGAAATGGAATGACAAGAAATGAGCATTTACCCTTTTTTTTCTGCATCACTGCCCTGGTGGGAGTAGGAAACCCAGCCTTGCTCCTGGCAAGCTGCTGCTGGATTTGAACTGTCAACCCTGTGGGCCACAGTCCCACACACAACCACTGCACCACCAGGGCTCAGCTCAGCATTTACCTTTTAATATATATTAAATTTTCTTACAGGAATCTAAGATTATGGAGAAGCCCGTCCAATAGGTTCTTTGAAATTAGTTATAAAAAAATAATGTCATGTGAGTATTTTAGAAATGGCCATGCTATCTAGAACAAGTAGCAAGTGTAAGACCCTGAACAAGGAGTGAGTTTAGAGTATAGAAAGAAATTTTTCAAGTATAGAAAGGTTACAGAACTTTGGGAAGCAAAAGAAGGTCATGGGGTTGGAGAGTTATCTAGGAGTCAGGTTATGTAATGCCTTGTCTGCCATAATAGATGTAAATTTTATTCTCAGAGTAGTAAAACCACCTTGAAGGATTTTAAGTAAAGAAATAATTGAAAATTGCTAGATACTGAGTGAACAGATTATAGTATGACAAGAAGGTTGAGAGGAGTCTCAATAGGAAACGATTGCAATAGTTCTGGTACAAAATTCTAAATAGTCACACCTGGATTGTGGCATCCGAGATGAAGACAATTGACATGTGGGATAAAATTTGGAGGAAAAAGCAACATGAAGCAAAGTGAGAGTGAAGAAAAATGAGAGGAAATTGATGTTTGATCTATCTTTTCAGAATTTAGATAGGTTATCATTTCACCATAAATTAATTACATGAAGTTGGTTTGAAGAGAATTAAACCATGCTAGGGACATGTAACACACACTGGAAACACACAATCATTCCCCTGACACCGTGTGAAGAATGCGCAATAAGTTCCTCCTCTGACATGATCCTTTAGTAATAAGCACAAATACCTTCATCTGCAAAGTATGGGGCAAGTCTTCCAGTTTTCTCTTGAAAAACTCTGAGTCCTGTGAAGTAGATATAGAGTCTAAGTCAAAGATGCATTGAAGCAACAGGAAGAGTTATCAATCCACAAGCAGGCAAGGCAGATATATGCAGACACTCTTGATCACAACTCCTGGCCTTTCGTTGGAGTTATACCTGATAAAACATAGAGAGGACCCAGGAGGGATCATTCTCCACCTCCACCCCAAGCTTCAAATTAGAAACTAACAGCCAATAATTGCTTCATTTGCCCTTCATCTCCCTTGGGAGAAAACTGTTTGTTGATAGTAGGCAACAGGAAGATTCACTCTTGGAGAAGTCATGATACTAACCACAAAAAAGTCATGGAAGATTTTGCCTTTCTAGCTTATGTTGAAAATAACCCCACTGCAGAGGAAGCGTGTTAACCTCAGAGCTCTTGTTTCTGAGCACCATGCTATTTCAATTGCCTCATGTGGATATGAAAGTTGGACATAAAATAAGGAAGACCAGAGAAAAATCAATGCAGTTGAACTATGCTGTTGCAAAGAATATTGAATGTTTCCAAAGATTGTCAAAAGGACAAATAGATAGATCTGTCTTAGAATAAGTACAACAAGAATGCTCCTTAGAAGGAAGAATGACGAGACTTTGTTTTATATAGTTTGCACATGTTGACAGGAGAGGTTAGTCCCTAGAGAAGGACATCATGCTTAATACAGTACAGGGGGAGCAAAAAAGAGGAAGTCTGTAGAGGAGACGGATTGACACAGTGACTGCAAAAATGGGCTCCAACATAAGAACAGTTGCGAGGACATGAAAAAAAATTTAAGAAACACATGATAATATCTATAGGTGTAGAGAAAGCATTCGACAATATCCAAAACCAATTATCTGTGTAAGACACTCAAGAAGATAGGAATGGAAAGTAAATCCCTCAATATAATACAAGGTATATATGAAAAACCAACAGCCAACATGGTAGCCAATGTAGAAAAGACAAAAAACAATCCTACTGAAAAAGAGGACCAGACAAGGATGCCCATTGTCCCCACCCTTATTTACACTTTACAGGAGGTCTAAGCTAACAGCATAAGGCAAAGAGGAGACATCTAAGGTATTTGGCTGGGGGAGGAAGAGGTGAAACTATCATTATTCACAGATGATGTGATGTTATATATGGAAAACCCAAAAGCCTCATTAGGGAAGTACTGCAAGTGATAGAGAAAGATGGCAGAGTGGCAGGATACAAGATCAATAAACAGAAGTCTATCTGACTGCTATTCACATTGGACAAGATCAGAAGAGTGATCTATCTGACTAAAAAAACAAAAGAAACAAAGAGTGACCTCAACAAGTGGAAGAATACCCATACTCATGGATTGGAACACTCAATATCATAAAGATGTCAGTTTTGCCAAAAGCACTATAAGTTTAATGCAATTCCAATACAATTGCCATCATTCTTCTTCAACGGATTAGAAAGACTGATTACCAACTTCATATGGAGAGAGAAGCCCATAAATAGCAGAGAACTCCTCAAGAAGGACAGTGGGGAGGCCGGGCTGAGCCCTGGTGGTGTAGTAGTTGTGTGCGGGACTGCGGCCCACTGGGCTGGCAGTTCAAATCCAGCAGCAGCTCTCCAGGAACAAGGATGGGTCTCCTACTCCCACTAGAGGGCAGTGATGCCCTCCCCCAAAAGAAAGACAGTGGGAAGGCTTGTTTTACTTGACTTCAGCACATATTATAAAGCCACAGTGGTCAAATCGCATGGTATTGGTTTAATGACAGATACGCAGACCAATGGAAAAAGAACTGAAAACCCCATAAATAAAATCATTGGTCTACAGACAACTGACTTTGATAAGGGCCAAAAAATATCAAATGGGAAGCAGATGCCCCTTTCAACAAGTGATGGTGGCTGTCTACCTGCAGAAAAGTAAGCAAAACCCTTATTTCACTCATTGTACAAGAATAAACTCAAGATGGATCACAGACCTTGAGGTAAAACCCCAAACTATTAGAACCATCATTGAGAGAATTGGGACAAACCTGAGAACTTTGACGCAGGGAATACATAGGCTATCAGATAAAGGGAAGGACACAGATATAGATGAGTCACAAATTGACAAGTGGGATATACTGAAGATATAGCATCTGTGAGATAGTTAATGTTTATTATGCCAACCTGGCCAGTGAACACATGTGGGGTTAATTGAAGGGCGGAGAGATAAATGGCTTGGTGAGCCTTACCCTTCTAGTTCTCTGGTCTCTTACTCTCTGATGGTCAGACCAGGGTGCAGCTGCCTTAGCCAGTTCCCTGCTTCAGCTGGCAAGGCTCACTTCCTGTGAGATATCCCTGAGGAGAAGGCACGTGGACCTACCCTGATTTAGCTTTGTTTGGAACCCCCTGACGGTGCTGAGATGCTTATACACTCACTGATTCAATTTTCCTCCCACAGTTGGTGTCATTGTGTGTGTGTTTTGTGAGATTGAGAAGGATTTTGTAGATTGGTGTTGGACATATGGGCTGATATTGAAATTATGGACTTTCACAGCACAGGTTTGGGATGTTTCCTTAATTTACACGTACCTTTTATATAAAACTCTAACATTTATACATATGAGTTTCTGTGGATTTGTTTCTCTAGTCTACCCAAACTAACAGATTCTGTGTACATCAAAAGATTTCACCAAGAGAGTAATAAGAGAGTCCACGGACTGGGAAAACATCAGACAAAGGTGTTATCACTAAAATCTACAATACTCTGCTAGCTTCCAAAAAGAAAAAAAAAACTAATTACCCATGAGAAGGTGCATAAAGGACCTGAACAGAAAAGTTTCACAAGGATAGAAATCTGCATGGTCAATAAACATATGAGAAAAATGTTAAGGATCATTAGCTCTAATAGAAATGCAAATTAAAACAACTATGAGATACCACCTAATACCCTCAAAGATATCCCAATTCAGAAAATTTGAAAGCAACAAGCATTTGGGGGGGGGGGGCCCTGTGGTGAGATAGGAACCCTCATCCACTGCTGGTGGACCTGTAGGTATGGACAGCCACTATGGAAATCGATTTGGCGATATCTAAAACAGATGGAATTGAGCTACCATAGGACCAAGCATCCCCCTACTGGGCATAAATGCAGGAAAGACAAGAAACAAATCATGGCCAGACATCTGTACTCCAATGTTCATCACAGCACAGTTCACAATTTCAAGGAGTTGGAAACAACCCAAATTTCCATCGACAGATGAACGGATTAAAAATCTGTGGTGCGTATATACAATGGAGCAAAATGCATCTCTAAAAAGCAGTGAGGGACACATGAAGCATATCACCACATGGGAAGAACTGGAGGAAATGATGCTAAGTGAAGTAAGGTAAGCACAAAAGGGCAAGTAAAGCACGAGTTCGTGGAGGTAAGCTTAAAAATGCACCAGGGGACTAGGGAAAGAGTTACTGTACACCTACATTCCCGGTGCTCCGAGACACGAATGAAACATACCAGCATGAAGCAGAAAACCACTAGGTCTGAGGGGTTGACCCCAGTCCCAACTAAATGGACAGTCCTCCCTCCCTCTAGAAGAATTCACTTCAGAGGACAACACTGAAGCTACAGCTCGGGGAGAGGGACACGGCTGATCAGAGCACACAGAAGCAAGCAAATGGGGAGGGAGCAAGAGTGGAGCCCATCCTGGCCACCAGGCCCTAAGGACCATATTGTGCAGTCAGTGCACAGACAGGACCATAGAGCCAACTTCCCCATGAGACACAACATCCCTCACTGACTGAAAGCGCTATGGGGCACAACACTGGAGACACAGTGCAGGAATTGTGCTCAATCTGACCCCACCACACTGAGGCAAAACACTAAGAGTATGCATTAGAACAGCAAGGGGAGCAAAGCAATAAAGTCCCCAGGGAATACCAAAATAGACATTGGATCCATGATGTATCACCCCATCAGACTCCGCTGAAAGCAGAGTTTGAACTATTTATAGGCTTTTCTTTTCTTTTTTTCATTGTTTTGTTGTTGTTTTGTTTTCTTTTGTTGCTTTGTTTTGCTCTGTCTTATTTTTGTGCATATTAATCTCTCTGCAGGTCTATCTAGATAAGATAGGCAGGATGAACAATCTGGAGGAGAAAACAATAGGACCAACGGTTCCAGGGACAGAGGAGAGGGGGAGAAGAGGGAAAGGAAGTGGGTGTTAACAAACCCAGGGACAGGGAACATCAAGTGATCCAAAATCGATGGTGAAGAAGGTGTAGGAGGCCTGGTAGGGCTTGATCAAGGGCAATGTAACCAAGAGGAATTACTGAAACCCAAATGATGGCTGAGGATGATAATGGGACAAGAGGAAAGTAAAAGGAAATAGAGGAAAGAACTAGGAAGCAAAGGGCATTTATATAGATCTAAATACAAGCATGTACATATGTCAATATAGTTATATATGACAATGTGAAATATATCTATGTACATATATTTATTGATTTCGTATTAAGGTAGCAGATGGACATTGGGTCTCTACTGAAGCAGCCCCTTAATGCAAGCACATTTTATTCTATTAATCTGGCATTCCATGATACTCACCTTCCTGACACAATCACTGAAGACAAAACTTGTGCATAAGCAAATGTGGTGAAGAAAGCTGATGATGCCCAGCTATAAAAAAATATAAGGTCTGGGGTCTTGAAATCTTGAAGATAAACAAGCAGTCATTTAGTTCAGAAGCAACAAAGCCCACATGGAAGAAGCACACTAGCCTGTGTGATCACAAGGTGTCAATAAGATCAGGTATCAGGCATCAAAATCCATGACAGTCATGTACTCATGTCAATTTCAGGATTGGAAGTGTAGGGGTGGAGTCTAGCCTATGAATCTGGAGATAGCCAATGAGACCTCTGTGTGGGTGTGGCTTTCTCCTGAAAATTCTGGGAAATCTCACAGTATTTCCTCTGGGAGGTGAGAGACTCACTTTTTCAGTCCCTTTGGAGATGCTCTACTGACAAGACACAAGGCAGCATGCAGATAGATCCTGAGCCCTGGAAACTGGAGGAGCCACGGGAGACCCAGCTCTGAGATGCTTCTACCACCACTGGATCCTACTGATGGACCCTGAACCCTGGAAATGAGGAGCCATGGGGAGACCCCTACCAGCATTGAGATGCTTCTACTGCCCCTGGGTACACAAGACTGCACCCACTGTCCAGTGATTGTCCTGGTGTCATTGCATGTGCCTCGTGAAACTGATGAAGACTTTATAGACTGGCATCAGATATGGAATAATATCACACTTGTGGGCTTGGACTGGATTGGGTTGGGATTCTTTCTCAATGTTCCATTCCTCTTGCATATGAACCTCTCTCCCTTATATACATATGCATGTTTATGAATTTGTTTCTCTAGTCTACCTGGACTAACACAAAACCCCAAAACAAAAAAATTAAATCATTATGAATGAGGGGGCGTGTGGAGTGGAGACCCAAAGCTCATCTGTAGGTAACTGAACATCGCCTTACAGAAGGGTCAGGAAGAAGATGAGCCAGTCAGGGTGCAGTGTAGCACCAAGGAAACATACAACTTTCCTCTAGTTCTTGAATGCTTCCTTCCCACCACCCACTATCATTACCCCAAGTCTGCCTTACAAATCTGATTAGACCAGAGTATGTACATGGCTACAGATAGAGCTGGAAACACAGGAAATCCAGGACAGAGAAACCCCGTGGGACCAATATTGAGAGTAGTCATACCAGGAGGGGCAGGGGAGGTGGGGGTAAGTAGGAGGACCCAATCACAATGATCTACCTATAGCCCCCGCCCTGGGGGGTGGACAATAGAAAAGTGGGTGAAGGGAGACATTGGTCAGTGTGAGACATGACATTATAATAACTTATAAATTATCAAGAGTTCATGAGGGAGGGAGGAAGGAAGGGAGGGGGGAAATGTGAAGTCAATACCAACTTAGAGTAGAAAAGAAAATAATTTGAAAATGATGGTGATAAGAAATGTACAAATGTGCTTGACACAATGGATGGATGGATGGATTGTGGTAAGAGTTGCATGAGTCCCCAGTAAAATGATTTTTAAAAGCACAAAGAGCAGTTGTGAGGGTGGTATGGGACAGGGCAGTGCTTCGCTCTGTTGTACACAGTACTGTTACTAGTCAGAACCGCCTCAGTGACACCTGACAGCAGCAGCAACAATGCTGTTTCAAGAGCACCCGAGAAGACAAGCCCTTTTGCTGTTGGAATAAACGAATGGGAAAAACTAATGTTCTACATCACATTAGCCCCTGGAGCGTAGACTAGCTTCTGAGAATCTTTGACTCCTGACAATGAACTGCAGTCAGAATTCTAATGCTGCAAATCTGTCATCATGCCATAGAAAACCCCAGGAAGAGACACTTTCCCCTGAACCTTTCATAAGTTGATGCCAAATTGATTTCATACAATCGACTGGTTCCACTTCTTTAATGCCAGGTGAAAGATTAACACTATGTGCTCATGATTCAATTGTTAGTAAATAAATAACTTCCTGCCAATTGGCAGATAATTTGGTAAAATTTTAACTCTTTAGGTCGGTTTTTTCCTCATCATTATAGCGAATCAAATTACAGGCAATAGCTTTTAAAATACATATTTTCAAAATTTACAACCACTAGCAAAAATACCTATTGGAAAAGTACAATGGAAAAAAGATTCTGCAATTAGGGAAGGAAAATGCCAAGGAAGCATAAAAGTTATGGAAGTATGGAATCACGTGACCTAAATAGAAATGAAATCCTGATAGATGCTATACATGGTTGGATTCTGAAAACATTGTGTGAAGAGAAATAAATTAATCACAAAAGATAGGCATTCTATTATCTCCTTGATATGAATGGCTTAGAATAGGGGAAAATATAGAAATAAGAGTCCCATAGAGGGGCTGAGCCCCGGTGGCGTAGTGGTTGTGCACGGGACTGCGGCCCACTGGGACGGAGATTCAATTCCAGCAGTGGGGCTGGGCCTCCTACTCCCACCACCGGAGAACAGTGATGCCAAAAAAAATAATAAAATAAGAGTCCCACAGTATAAATCCCACTGATATCAAGTCAGTTCTGATTTATCTCAACCCTTCAGGATCCAACAGGGTGTCAGAGTCTGTCATCTTTGTGGAAGCAGACTTCTATAACTCTCACCTGCAGAACTGAAAGTGGATTCGAACACCAGACCTTTTTTTGTTAGCAGCCAGGCACAACCACTGTGTCTCCAGGGATTCTTAATCCTCCATAGACCCCCCAGCTCTACTCCACTGTAGTCAAAGCACTGTGGTTGGCACAGCAGATGCAGAGACCAAAGGAGCAGAATCAAGAACTCAGAAGAAAATTCATCCAAGCATGAATGACATCACCTGGGGGAAGAGCTAGTCTCTTAATAAAATGGTACTGGCAACACTGAATACCAATTTTCAGAAAAAGAACCAGGATCCATCTCTCTCTCCATATGCAAAGACTAACTCAAAATGGATCAAAGACCCAATTATAAAGCCTAAGACCATAAATATCATCTAAGAAAAGTAAGGTGCAAAGTTAAGGGCCTCACTACGTAGCATGAAAGTGCTATGGCTCAGAATTAAAACTGCACAAACAGCAAAACAAACTACATGATGGGGACTGCCTGAAAAGTCAACATGGATGTTTATGAAGACTTTACCTACATAGGACAAAGGGGACCTGCTGACTAGGGGGATTTTGGCAAGGACATAGACAAAGAACAAACCTGTAACGATTTTAGAAAACTTCAACACCTTGACAACAAAAAGCGAATAGCCCAATTTCAACAGTTGACATGAACAGACCCTTCGCCCCAGGGTCATTCGGGTGGCCGACAAACACATGAAGAAATGCTTGTGGTCTTTAGCCATTCTTCGTACCCACTGTCATCAAGTTGACTCGGACTCGTGGAGACCCTAAAGACCTGCTCCTTGGGGTTTCTGGAACGTTACAGCTTTGTGGGATAAGGTAGCCTCCTCTTTCTCCCTGGAAATTTCAAACCACTGACCTTCCAGTTAGCAGTACTCCACCACCAGGGCTCTGTCATTAGCAGTGAGAGAGATGCACATCAAAACAGCAGGGAGATGCCATCTCACCTTTAATGCTAGCAAGATTATGGGAAGATTGAAATCCTCCTACGTTGCTCATCTGCGAAACGGTGAGATCACAATTGGAAACAATATGGTTCTTCTTTTAAAAGCTGGTAATCGAAATACCATACAATCCAGCAATCCTACAGAAATAAGAGCCGTGGATCAAAAAGGTGTGTGTACAGCCATGTTCAGTGCAGCAGTATTCACAATGCCCCCTCAAAATGATTCCCTAGTGCCCAACAATGGATAACCAAACTATGGTGGATGCACACGATGGAATACTACCCAACATTGAAGGATAACTATCTGTCTGTGAGACACCGCTTCCTCGGGATGAACCCAGAGGATGTTATGCTGAGGGAAGGCAGATGGCTAACTTGGGGCAGACACAGATTCTTGGGTGAGGGAAAAGATAATTAGGAGATCGATACCAAATGAGAGCTGCAGAGGCAAACACGAGAGAAACACAGAATTAAAGGCAGCAAAGGCAAATGCTCTTACATCTGCATGCCTGCGACCGCCTTCATAACAATAACCTATGGGAGGACACGTGAACGGGCATGAAAGCAGAGCACACGGTAAGGCAGACGGCACTACATTCATGGTATGTTTGGCAGAAGGGGATTTTGCCTATGTATTTATATGGGCTGCAACTACATCCATGAGTCTAGTAGAGTCTACAGGAGGCCAAGCTATGAGGCTGTCTTAGCCATAATAACAGTTCTCGAGTGAATAACTTGCCGGGCTTAGAGGGCCCTAGTCTTGGAAACAATAAGGTCATTCTGCAGAACATCATCCACAAAGATGGTTTTATATTCTGTCGTGGTGAAGAGCAACAGCAGAGTTTTAAATTAAGCATCTAAGGTGCCACTAGGTCTCCCAAGCAAAGAAGCATGAAGATATCGGAGAGGCACAAGAAGTATTTGTCCCAAGGACTAACGGACCATAACAACCCCAAGCCTCTGGACCCTAAGGTTGGAAAAGCTGACAATGCCCAGCTGCCACTCCTCGGAAATGGATCCCAATAGGAGATCTGGATAGAGTGGGAGAAAGGTGTGGCACAAAGCTCAAAATCATAACAAGACCAGGCCCACTGATAGAAGTAGAAGTTCAGTTCTTCAAGTCTAGAACTGAACTCATCCCTGTCTGAATGATCAGCCAGACACTAGACAGAACTGCAGGTGTAAAACACCACCGGGTGCTTAAAACAGTCAACTGTACCTTGTCCGAAAGGACGAGGCTCAATCGAAATGACAAACACAAGGAGGAAATGGAGAGAACTGTAGCATGTCAGGGATTGCAAGTAATATGACGAATTGAAATGTATATGGGTTGTTGAATGGAAGCCCAGGTTGTTCTGTGAACTTTCGCAAAAATTACAGTGAAACCTTTTAAAAAGAATAAGAATAATGAATAAGAATAAGAAGAAGAAGAAGAAGAAGAAGAAGAAGAAGAAGAAGAAGAAGAAGAAGAAGAAGTTAAATTTATAATACAACGTCTGTGGGCATCACCAAATAAATGTACAAAGACTAATGGGAACGACCTACCAAAGGGACTGTCTGCCCTCTGGTGGTTCCTTTTAGCACTGCAGCCCGAAGCCGGAAAATCCTGCAACAAAATACACACCTGTCTGTGTGTTGGGATTCCCCAAGCCAGCACATCTCAGAGGCCCTAGGGAAGCAGAGGAGCAGTTCTGTAAGGTCCTCGGGTGGTGGGAAGGACCTTGGCTCCTGGGTGCCCAGTTCATTTTCAAGGCATCCTCTTTTGTGGGGGCTTTGGTAGTTTTCATATATCAAGAAATTGCCCAACTTGGTCAAAGATGTTGAATTTACTAGCACACCATCCTTAATAAGGTGTCTGTGTCAATTGCGATGGGAATCACTGTCTTCTTCCTGACAGTTGTAACTTGTGTACTCTTTTTCTTTCTAATCTCTCAGGCCGGTATATCAATTTTATGAGAGTAAGTCCAAAAGTATGAGGGTGAGAAAGTAAAAAGGTATTGCTACAAGGTATTGTTCCAAGTTTATCCATGCACAGACTTCTTCCAAACAAAATGTGTTCTGGTATGTCTTTGATATCAGCAGATGCAGCAGATAAGTTCCTTCAGTAATGTACTTTGTTTGTTGATTTGTTTGGATGCCTTCACAGTAAAGGATATTTTTATACCATAGTGGAGGAGTTGATTTGGACTATCACCAATTTTCTTTTCAAATTAATCTTATTGCTGGGGTTAATCCAGATATCACATCATTCCAAAGTTCAATCCTATCAAGCGGTATTTTTTAACAGAACTCAAGTGGCCCCAGCTTTAAGGGAGATTCTCAGTTCTAACACCATAAGTGGAAGCAGCACAGATCTGGTCTTTGTGGTCTTGTCCAGCATCACACAGCCAGATAATTGGAAGCAAAAACATCCAGAAAGCATAGACCTCTGCTCTGGATGAAACTTGGCGTTGTATTGAACTTCTCCAGGACATGGTACCCTGAACGGATCTGGCCTGGAAGAAGCCCCATAGATTCCTGGGTTAATTGAGGGAAGAGGGGAAGCAAACAAGAGATAAGAATGAGTTAGGAGCCATTTGTATGATTAAGATCATTTAAGGCATGAAATTCAAGATAGAGAAACCTTCCAGAAATAGTAACGGAAGTAATGATTCCCTGAGGGTACAGTGGAGGGGAGAGGTAACCAATAGCAATGATGACTATATAACCCCACTCAAGGGGGAAAATAACAGAATTGTAGGTAAACAGATGCATTTGGATTATGTAAGATATGACTAATAATATATAATATAATAATTAGGCTTCCTGGAGGACAGGGTAGGGGAGGGAGGGAAAATGTTTCAAAACTGATGATGACAGCAATAGGACAATTATGCTTGATCTATTTGAATTATGCGATATTATACTATCTATAAGAGCTCCCAATATAATGAATTTTTTAAATGAGATAGGAGCAAGCTAAGTTAGCATAAAGATGGCTTTCTTTTCCCTTTAAATGACAAAACAATGCACATCACTTATACTTCCACATTATTACTTATTTTCTGATATTATTTCATGTGGATAGTTTATTATTCTAATTTCCATTACATAGATATGTATATAATATATTGTTGCTACATTCTTTGAAATTTTTAAAAAATCAGCTATCCCTTGAAGTCACAGAGCATGTCATAGTCATTACAGGAGTCAAAATTTATTCAATAGCCTAAAAGATAGTAAATTGTGTGTAAATTTTTTTTTTAGTGAATGATCTATGTGCTATGGTGGTAGCTCTTTGAAAGGAAATTTGCATACATTTTTAAAAGATAGAAATTAAGTATAGTGCTGTGGATTGTTCCTGGTCAAGAGGGGAAAGCAAGTCAGGTCTTCACAGTTAAATAGAAAATTAGCTTTAGCGTTTACATAGGTGCCTTTAGCAGCTTAAGGAGGCTCCCTTCATTGCTGGTTTCCTGAAATGCTTGGTAGACAATGGATGTTGGACTTGGTCAACATTTTCTTGCGCACATAAAGATGACCCTATGCACTTTAATCATCTATTTCAGAGGTCAGTTACCATGGGTGCTTTTCTTTCTTTTTTTCCCTTTTTATTTCTTCTTTCACATCACTGGTGGAAGCTGAACAACACAAGAGGTTGCCGCTTCACCCCCAAAGTGGTGTTTTTTTAACCTGACCTTTTTGACTCATTGGTGCTTTTCAAACACTGAGCCAACCTTGCGCTTCTGGATTGAAACCTCCTTTTGTCATTCTGTGTTATGCTCTGTCTTTTAACAATATGTTATTGCATGTCTGGCAAAAGCGTACGCAGTGACACAGTGAAGTACACGGGACGTTTCTACACATATTGCTCAGTGACATTGTCTGCACTCTCCACGTTGGGTCAACATTCTCAGTCTTTCCCTTCACTTACTGCCCACCCCAACCTTGCTGCAGTTAGAGTGACTGTGGACTCCTTACTCTCTGGTAGATGATTTTATAAATGCGCTATCCACTTTATTGATCAAATGTTATTACTGCTTTTGCACCAGTTTTAAATTAGGATATTTTTTTGTTTTAGCTTCTTATATATGTTAGGATTAGTTCCCTTCTGTTCAATATTCTAGAAGAATGTGGGAAAATTGGTATCGTGTCTGTCTTAAACACACGATAGCATTCACGTGAGATAGTCTCACATGAGACTAGCTGTGCCTATCGTTTTAACTACATATTTAACTTTTTCAGTAACTGTTAGACCGTCATTGTTGGTAGCATTCTCTTTTTCTGAATCTCGATGAAATCTGTGATGGCTACCTCTCATTCTTGGTATTGGTACTTTTACTTTTGCCAGTTTTCTTGTCTAGAGGTTTATTGATTTTATTGTCTTTCTAAAAGAACCTCTTTTTTCATTTAATTTAAAGTCTATTATCTATCTGTCTTCCATCTTATTAATTGTATCATGACCTTTACTTTTCCTTTCATCTGATTCTCACTCTGACTGCCGTCTAGTGGATTCTGATGCATAGTGCACCTCGTAGGACAGGACGGAACTGTCCTAAGCCGTACTTTTTTTTTTAAGGCATCACTGCCCTGGTGGTGGGAGTAGGAGGCCCAGCTTTTGCTCCTGTGGAGCTGGAATTGAACCTCCATCCCAGTGGGCCGCAGTCCCTCGCACAACCACTACGCCACTGGGGCTCAGCCCCCTAAGCCGTACATTTTTATGAACTAAATGTCTCATCTCTCTCCTGCAGAGCCCCTGGTGGTTTCAAACTGCTGACCTAGAAGTTAGCAGTCCAATGCATGGCCCACTATAAAACCAGGCTTGATAAGTTCTTGAACAATACTGTCAGACTTTCAGAAGGTTTTCCAATTCGCTCACAAGGAAACACAAAACCATGCTCTCTCTGGCCTTCGGTGCACTACAAATCTGGCCTCCTGTATCTCTACACCAACTCAAATTGCTCCCCTTGAGGAGTTCACGGTCCACAGAGACAACATTCCACTTTGGTAAGTAGTGACTGGAGTTCTTTAAGCGTGTGAGTTGCCCCGTAATGTGCAAAGCAATCACCCCGGAACAGGAGTGCACCACACAAACCTGGGGAATGACGTTTGTAGAAATTGTCAACTCGAGCTGAGCCCCGGCGGCGTAATGGTTGTGTGCAGGACTGCGGACCACTGGGTTGGCGCTTCAAATCCAGCAGCAGCAGCAGCAGCTCTCCAGGAGCAAGGCTGGGCGTCCTACTCCCACCAGAGGGCAGTGATGCCTCCCCACCAAAAAAATTGTCAACTGAGGGCGCAATTTTCTGTGAAAACTTTGAGAGAAGCTACATCAAGGTATTATTTTTTAAAAGCTAAAGATGCACTTATTCCTGCTCACTTGTTTAATCTCTTTTATATCTTAAAAGAGAGAGACTCAAGAGGTAACCTAATCCCGTAGATTGCATCTTGCCTCGCAAACATGTCCTTGTTGTTAAGTGCTGTCAAGTTGGTTCTGATTCAGCAACCCTTCATCTTACAGAGCTAACCACTGTCTGACCCTTCACCGGTATTGCTGATATTTGAGCCCATTGGTGCAGTCACTTTGTCAGTCCAGCTGGTTGAAGGTCTTCCTCTTTTTCACTGCCCCTCCACTTAATAAAGCATGATGTCCTTGTCTAAGGACTGGCCTCTCCTGAGAACATGTCCAAAGACAAAATCCCCATGTCCTTACTTCCAATATAATTGCCACTAATCCTGCCTCATTAACATAATAAAAGTCAAAATGTAAAACACATGGGATGATTGCATAAGATTCCAAAATGAATGGTAATGACTGGGAATCGTAGCCAAGCTAAATTGCCACATTTTCCAGGGACATAATTCAATTCATCATAATGTGAATATACTTGTGGACTATAGTACACACACCAAATTTCTTTTTGGTTCCCCACCAGCGCCCCCCACACACCAAGTTTCTTAGGGACCTTATACGGTCATTAAAATCTTTCAAAGCATATTTATGAACATGATAGTTCTTCTGCTATGGTGTCAAGAGGGGCATAAAGCTACACCTGTAAAATAACATTTAAAATCATGAATGTTAAAATAAATTTATAAAAGTATAGTAAAAATATTTTTTCTTTAAATCATTGTATTGGGGGCTCGTACAACTCTTATTGCAATTCATACATACATCCATGTGGCAAGCACATTTGTATAGTTGTTGCCCTTGCTCTCAAAACATTTGCTTTCTACTTGAGCCCTTGATATCAGCTCCTCATTTTTCCCCTCCCTCCCTGCCCTTGATGATTAAAAAAATTAAGAAAAGGATTATCACTATGTTTCTGACACTAAAGTCTTACTCAAAGGCACAAGATTGAATAACACACACAAGAACCTTTTCCTCTGTTGCTTTCCTTTAGAGAACTTGTGTGAGAAACTTACAAAATTTCCTGGCAGTTATTCTTAATCTCTGTCTTATATTGAAAGCTGTTTAACTTCAGAGAGATCAAACCCCAAACCACAAAACTAGCAAGTGGGTGGGGAATCCAAAGATTTGAAAGTAGACATCAAAATTGAGGCTCAGTCTTTTTTTCCATTATATAAACTTGCACATGTCTCAAGTGAAGGTCATTGTGATTAAGAATGTGTGTGCGTAGAGGGATAGCATAATAGTTTCAAAATAGGGCACATTTCTAAACCTGCAATGCCGTTGAGTCAATTCTGACTCACAGATGGTAAAGGGCAAGTATGAGTTGCCTAAAAATCAGATGTTCTCAACCTGGGGTCTGCCTGTACATACAAGGAAGCTCCAAAAACCTCACGGAAGGACAGAAATAAAAAATAATGGAATTTGTCCACAAACCTTTTAGAGTCGCTCGTATATCAGAAGCACGAAACGAGCATAGTCACGCAGTCATTAGCTGCTATTGTTACAATTCTCTCTTGCTTTTTAAATCATTGGAATCTCTGTTCCTATGACTGTCTCCCTCCAACCTCATATCCACTCCTGGTCAGTCAGGAAATGGAGAGTTAGGTGTCCTGCCTGCCATGCAGCTAAACCAGTGACCGTCAAGTCGATTCCAGTTCATGGCAACCCTACCTAGAGCGGAATAAAACCACGCTCTAGAGGAGTCCAAACAGCTGATTTTCAGAAGCAAACCACCAAGCCAGAAGAAAGGTCGGAAGTTACGCTTTATGAAATGCTTGCTGTTGTCTAGAAGAAGTAGGCCTGGGGACCCTCAGTGATTACGAGTTGGGTGGAGATCCACTTGGTCTGCAGTTCAAAACCACCAGCGGTCCTGCTGGAGAAAGACTGGACTCTCTGCCTTTGTCAGCAGTGACAGGCTCAGGAATCTCTCGGGACTTGCTCTGGGTCAGTATTGATTTGAGGGCAGGGAGCATGTGTCTAGAAGGAGCCCTGATGGCATAGTTGTGACTCATTTGGACTACACCTCTCAAGGTCAGACTCCCCAAGGGAGGAAGTCAAGGATTTTCTACTCCTGTGAAGAGTTAGAGTCTCATAAACCCACAAGGGCAGTTCTATAGCGTCCTATAGGGTCACCGTAAGTTGGTCTTGACTCAATGGCATTGAGTTTGTGTATCTAGAACGTGTGTAGGGACTTTACAGACAATTGCCATCATACCCTTTTACAGAGGAGGCTGTTGAACATCAAGAAATGAAGCCCAATGTGATAGGCAGGCTTGTTGTGCCAGCATGGCCAAAGAAGATGGGTAGATTTGTTGTGACAACATGGCCAATGAACACATGTGAGATCAATTGAAGGGCGGAGACATAAATGGCTCAGCAAGCCCCTCCCTTCCTCTCTTGCTCTTGCCTCTTCAGACCAGCCAGCTGCCTTGTTGGTCCTGTGCCTCAATTTCCAGGTTACACGACCTATTCCGTGGACTGTGTCGCTGTGAGCTGAGGTTCCTTCAAGCCCTGCTTCACCACGCTACTGGAAAATACATCTCTGGAGCTGGGATCTGTCAAACTCTGTCATCTGGCTGACTGTTGGTGACCTGCCTTGCTGTTTGCTGCTTGTGACTAGATAGGCTGAATTGCTCTGTAGAGGACTACTCGCCGGTCCCCAAGACTCAAAAGACTGGCAGTGTACTAGCTGTCTCACGCAAATGAGTTGCACCCAGGCATTTGTACTGCTTTATAGATTAGTTAACTGTTTATTTCTTATGTTAGATATCATTCTATCTATATAAATACACAGAGAATTATTAGTGTCCTGGTTTTTTTTTCTCTAGAGAACCCTATCTAACACACCCAAGGACATAAAACTATCAAGTGAAGAAGCCCCCAAAGAATTGACTGTAGACACCAGAATTGAGCATTTAGTTAGCTATTAAGTTATGCTACTAAATTTTAAGATGTATTAAAAAATATTGGAACTTCAAGGACCCTGCTTTAGTACCCAAATCACTATGCAAAAATGTACAAATGTGTTTGACACATGTATGTATGTATAGATTGTTATAAGAGTTGTATGAGCCCCCAATACAATGATTTAGAGGAAAAGGGTCTCTAACTATCCTTTGATGTGAGCCCCTTTTAGTGCTGCCTAGGTAATCACTAAGGATCCCTAGTAGTGTGGATTATTTGTTGGGCGAGTAAAATCAGCTTTTCAAATCCACCAGAAGTTCCAAATGAAAAAGTTAAAGCTTTATGCTAATACTTAGAGTCCCAGCAACCCTCTATAGAAAAATGTAGAAATGGATTTGGAGTTTGCACTTACTTAATCCTAGCTCCAATCCAAAAGCAATTAGTTTTTAGAACATAGAACTGCTCAATATACATCCTCCTGAGGGAAACATGGAAGATAAAGGTGCTATAGAAAAGTGTGGTGAAGCAATTGGATGGTTCCCAGCTATCAGAAAGAATAGTGACTGTGGTCTTAAAGGCTTGTTTTCAAACAAGCACCCATTTAAGTTAGATATTAACTAAGTCCACATGGAAAAAGTACATCAACATCCATGATCCCAGGAGTCGAATTAATAAAATACAAATCCCAAAGCGGAAATGGTATTAGAGCTTAAATGGTCTGCAGAAGAGCTTCTGGTTTGTAGAAGCCTATGGTGACAGTGGGAGCCCAAGTGGCATCCTCAGGATTTATCTGAGGAATAAGCCTCTGGTGATTTCTTTCTGACCATAAGTGAGAGAGGGAAATAGTCTGGTTATCAGACAGAGTGTTGGAAAGATGATTATAGTAGATTAAGATTATAAATATGATTTGAATGGTTAAGAATCTGTCATCTGATCTTCTTTGAGATACACTTTGAGCTTGATCTGGATTTTAATATTTTCTGTTTTGTTTTGGTTGACTGCTTTCTCCAGAGTGGGTTTATCTCTGCTGTACATTGTTATTATTGGTAGCGTTCTTGACTCTCTACTCTGTTTATTTCTATGTTTTTCTGTACGTGAAATGCAGATGGGGTGAATCTGTGGACACAATAACTAGAATAAAGATGCTTGGGGCTTTGGCAGGGGAGGGAGAGGGTCATTGGGAGCCTGTGAAAGTCAAGAAGGAAGAAAACATTGAGAAAAAGGATTGTAGTAGCAATTGTATAATGATGACTAAACGGCTGAATGGTATGCTGTCTGGATTATAGCCTAACAAAATTACTTTGGGGGAAAATAAAGCATAAAGTCATTTTTGGCTAAAAAGAAACTCTTGATATGGTCTCTATGAACCCAAATTGATTCAGTATCTGTGACTTTGGTGGGGTAATGAAGTCATTATGAATCAGAATGAGCTCAATAGGAGTTTATATTGAGATAAGGCAAGTGGAGAGTCACAATGTAAGACTTAACATATACCCCACACACACATGCACACATGCACACACACATGAACACATGCACACACACACACACTAAACAAATGTCTGTACCTTGGCTTTAAGTCTTCTCTGTTCGATACATCTTCTAGGTGAAGGAAGTCAAGATCTCATTTGTTACATACAAAACACATACAGACAGATTCACATATTGCATGAGAGTGGTCTACAGAACTCTCTGACTTATGCTTGACCATGGTACATACCATCAGGGTATGAATAATCAGGATCATACAAATCATCACAAGACAAACATACAAAATTCACCCTGGTGTACACAACATGGCTGAAGGCACCATAAAATGATCCTATGAACTATACAGACACATACTGCATACATTTTAGTCACACATATTGAAATAAGTAACACAGAGAGATCTTTCATACAGTACACAAGCAACAGAAATGGAGACAAAATAAGCACGCCCACTGCTGAGAGGACATTTCCAGTTTACGCTGATGTAAATCTCTAAGGAAAAAACATTTGGTAATGCCCGAGTCCATTGCCCATACACAGAGAGTGGCACAATTCAACACACAAAAGTCCACAGCAGGTCTCACTTTCTCTGCCTATTTCTCCTCATAGAATAGGATTGCATCTCAGAGGGTTGTACACATTGATCCACACATGTACACAAGACCATGACCTTTCCTGTTCCTCTTTTGAAGTTCACCAGTGGGAGGTTTTCAGATGCTTTCTGCTTCATCCTGTTACCTGAATCCACACTCTTCCCAGGAGACCCAGGGTTGGGGGGAGGGAGAGGACTTTGGCACACTGAGGATCTTGACAGATTTTCAGGTCCATTCACTGACCTCAAAACAATAGGCCAGATCTCCTTTACCAAATCAGAAAGAAGTCCCACAGGGAAGACAACCCCAAAGCCCTGATTAGAGAAGTTGACTTGGACTAATTGCCCAACTTCCCCCTTGGCTTTTTCGAAGCAAGCCTGTTTAGAGTCCCAAGGGGCTGAGCTTTCTTGGAGTCATGGGAGAAAGTTATATCTTGATGCCAGTTATATCTTGAGGTCAAGTCTTTTGCTGGAAAACAGAAGAATCCCTAAGTCACCGTTGGCTTCTCCATCATAGGTGCAGCCTCTCTGCACAGACAAGTATTGTACAGACAATACAAAGGGCCTCATAATGCTTCTCTGGGGTCCTTAGCACCTCCCTGGACCTCCATCAGAGTACAATGTTTTAGGTCTCCCCACAACTTGAGACCCTACTTGTTTAGGCGTGAAGGAAAGAGGCCTAGCTGCTCTTTTAAAATATTCTGGGATCTCTCCCTTCCTAACAGAACATCCCAAAGCAATTTAACCAAGGTGTCTGGAACATGGGTCAGTCCTCCAAGGTGGAAGTGCTACTACTTTCAGTAAGAGTTCTGAGGATCATTAAAAGAGCAGCTAATGAATGCATAAACTTAGGGTCCCTAATACATGACATAAATATACTATCAAACATAATAAAAAATACACAAAGAGCAAAAACAAAAAAAAAAGACAGGCTAGATGGCTGGGAACTCCTAAAAATTGAACATTTGTGCACATACGAAAAAGAAATTACCAGAGGAATAGAAAATGGGCCTACTGTATGGCAGTAGGGAAGAGTTGGTGTGGAAGTTACATAATCTGTTGTCAATTTGAGACTCCTGAGTGAAGAGGGGGAGTTTAACCTGTCAGTCAGGTCACAGATTGATGACTTCATTTGGAGGTGCTAAGGAGATATGTAGTTTGCTGGAGGCAGGACGAATGGGAGACATTCCTGCTGAGAAGACACATGGAGCTACATGAATGCCCTGAGTTGGAGGGGACACATGGAGAACCCTGCCAGTGCTGAGATGCTTACAATGCCACTGGAGCCACAAGACAAGCACACCCCTTGGCCTGTGATCTTCCTGTATTTTGGTGTCATTGCATGTGTTTCCATGAGTCTGAAAAGGACTTTATAGATTGCTTTGGGACATATGGACTAATATCAGAACTATGGACTTGATCTGGACTGGGCTGGGATGTTTTCTTAATGTCCAACTTCTCTTTATATAAAGCTCTTAATTATACACATATGAGTATCTATGAATTTGTTTCTCTAGTCTCCCCAGATTCACATAGTTGGTGATGACATTTCGTACAAGGGACTAATCTCTAAACTTTAGAGAAAATGGCAATGCCTCAGCAGTAAAAAAGACTGACAATCCAATTAAAATAGGGTAAGGAGGGAGGTCAGTGCAAAATGATGAAGACAGAGGAAGATACAGGAAGAGGCCCTAGAGTTAAAGGCAACAAAGGTCGACATGATCATGTGCATAATCCTGCAAGAACAGGAGTGTTGATAGGCTATGAGGATAGATGTAGATAGACATCCAAACTGGAAGGTGTGGGAAGGCAGATGGGACTCACCATAAACACATACAGAAAATAATGCTGCATATATATTTATATGTGCTGCAACTATTTCCATGAACATAGTATAGCACACAAGGGGCAAAGGGATGAAAGCAGCTTAGCTATAACATGCACCTTGAGTAAATGACTTGTTGAGTCTGGGGCTCAGGACCATACTCTTGAGAGACGTAACGTGGATTGGCCTAGCCCAGTGTGCCACAACAATGATCTATATCCTATGCTATCTAAATTTGTATCAAAAACAAAATATTGCCATTAAAAAATAACATGGAGAAAAGCATGTTGATAGAGAGAATCAGAAGTCCTGAAACATAAACTCTACATGCAGAATGGCTTTTGTGTATTTTTTAAATAACAAAACTTATATTCTCAGGGCTTCAGAAATCCACTGAAACATGACGGCCATAAGCAAGCATTTCTATGTTTGTGAGTAATGACAAAGGCACAGACTTAGCTTTTTCTTATGATGTGTTGATGCTCTCCCTCGGAAGCAAAAAGAAAGTTCTCATTTTCTCAGACTCGCATTAATCAAGTGGATAAACCTACAAAAGTCCAACTCAGAGGGAAAAAATTTAGTCTTCCTATGATGGGAACATTTGGTCATTGGAGTGATTGCTCTGAACTCTCCTGTTAAGCTCATGTCACCGGCACAAAGTGTAGGGGGTTTTACAAAACCACCGAAAGGACTGTCAACTAGCTACTGCTTCTAACTGGGCCGGCATCCTGAGTTTTACAGAAATAGACATAAGGAGCCTTACTAAATATATGTATTCTAGATGGGAAAGAGAAACTAAGCAATGTGTTACATTTGCTTCAATAAAGAGAACCTAAGATATCACTAAAATCAATTCTGCCTGTGGTGGAAGAGGTAAGAGTTGTTTCCTTTCTTTTTTTTTTTTTCAACAACGAAAGCTCATTCTACAAAACCTAAACAGATTCCACTCACAGGCCCAAACACTCATCTTGTACAGAGAAGGGTGTCATCTCCCGTTGAAAACTGCTTCCTATGGACCATCTGATGACTAGAAACTCCGAGCGAAGATAAAACTTGGTCTAAATTGCAACCACATTTCATCTCTCTCATTTCAGCCCAAAGAGCCCTGAAGGCGTGCGTAGTGGGCTGCTATTCCCAAGATGAGCCATCTGAACTCCCTTTGCTCCAAGAGAGAACGACGAGCTTTTCTGCTCCCATCATGACATGCATCCTTGGAAACTCGCAGGGGAGTTCTTCCTATCCTGCTCAGAGCCAGAATCGACTCAATAGCAATACGTTGGAATTTTTAAAAATCTGAGCCTAAAAAACTAGATAGCAAAACCTATTTTCTCTTTAAAGAGGAGGCATAATCCTGGTGCTATGTTTTCTTTGGAGAGAGGTGATCGGCATGTGTTTTGTTAGCTTAGCAAGCCTTTCATATCTTTACAGGAAAAGAAGACCATCGTGGGACCTATTCAGAGTAATTGGATGTACTCCCAACTAATCAGAACATTGGTGTATTGAAAATGACAAAGATGAGTGTGTGCTGCTGGCAATGTCACGTGTAGGGCTTTAGAAGACTAAATAGACAACATACGTAAGCAAAGTGAAAGGGGTTCTGTTCAAGAACATAACTTCCCTTTCAAAGAACAGTCTGAAGGGTGCCAGAAAAAAGGATGGTCAAGATGTCAGTTTTCAAAGAGACGTCTCTGGGCAGCACCAGTGGGTAAAGCAAGCACATCATCAGTCGGTTTTCACTTGGGGAAACAGATGACACATCTGAAAAGTAGGCCCAGAGCCAATTTTATGTCTCTATTTCTGAGGCTATAGATGAAAGGATTCAACAGGGGGGTAACTACTGTATACATTAGGGAGGCAATCATGTCTTTCTCATTGGAGGTGCTTGATGAAGGGAAAAAGTAGAGTGCCACAATTGTTCCATAAAACAAAGACACCACTGAGAGGTGGGAGCCACAGGTAGACAAAGCTTTGTAGATACCTTTGGTAGACGGGATCTTCAAGATAGAGGCCCCGATGCGGCCATAAGAGACCAGGATGCCAGTCAACGGGAAGACGACCGTCATCGCTCCTTCAGTGAAGATGGCCAGCTCGTTGAGAGACGTGCTTGAGCAGGAAAGCTTGAGCAGGATGGTGAGACTACAGAAAAAGTGGGGGATGATGTCGTCAGCACAGAACGACAGTCTCGCCAAGAGGAGGGTGTGCAAAAGGGCACTGCCGCAGGAGATTACCCAGGCGCCAGTCACCAGCGCGACACACAGTTCTTTTCTCATGATGATGGTGTAGTGTAGAGGGTGACAAATGGCCACATATCTGTCATATGCCATCACGGCGAGAAGGAGGTTATCCACACAACCAAAAAGGAAATAAAAATACACCTGGGAAATACACTCCGGATAGGAGATGGAGAGGTGTTGAGTCTGCATGTTCACTAGCATCTTTGGGACTGTGACAGAGGAAAAGGAGACGTCCGTGAAAGCCAAGTGGCTGAGGAAGAAGTACATGGGGGTGTGCAGGCGAGAGTCCAGCCTGATGAGCAGGACAATGAGCAGGTTCCCCAGCACGGTGGTGAGGTACATGCCCAGGAAGAGGGCGAAGAACACACCCTGCTGCTCTGGCCGGATGGGGAGCCCCAGGAGGAGGAATTCAGACACGCTGCTCTGGTTTCCCCACTTCACCTCGCTGCTCTTCTGCATCTGGGGAGAGAGTGGCGTGGGAGTGTTAGGAACTTAGAAAGGCTGAGCACAGCCATGACTATGTGTCACGCACTTTCTCTACGTGATCGTGTCCGTCTTCAGATGAATATTTTTGCATTTCATCCACGTATCGATGCTTCATTCACACTGGTTATAAGAAAACATCGGATTCTTAATGGCAAATGGGACAATTCGTTCATTTTTCTTCCCCAAACATGTGAAAGAAACTATCATGGACCCTAAGGAAAGAGCGGTAAATCATTTAGAGTTCTTTGCTCCTGAAAGCTCACATTCTAGTAAACACTTCATGTTGGTTCTGTTCATAATGACCCTGCGCATGGCAGAAGGAAGCATGTCTCAGTCCTGGGCTAGCCACCAAGCTCTCCAGCTGGCAACAGTCATTAGGCAAACCCAGAGGACAGTTTCCAAGTATACTTGACCCATGAACAATGCAGGGAGTTAAGGGTGTCAACATCCTGTACAGTCAAAAAATACAAATGTAACCTTTGACCCCCCCCCCCAAATCTTAACTACTAACAGCCTACTCATCACTGGAATCCTTAGCAATAACATCAGTAGTTGATTAACACATCATTTGTATCTTACATGTCACTGATACTGTGTTCTTATATTAAAGTTACCCACAGAAAAGAGCATGCTGGTAATAAAACACAAGGGGGAATACACTTACAGTATGGCATTTATTGCCTCTGTAAGTTTATGACTTCTGTTTATGGAGGGGTCATCCTCACATCGAGTAGGCTGGGCAGGAAGAGAAAGGACGGAGTTGGCCTTGCTGTCTCAGGTGTGGCAATTTCAAAAGAGGTGGAGGAGATGAGAGGGAAGGCAGGCAAATTCAGTGTAACTTTACGGAAAGATATCCTAATCTCAGTCTGATTTTTTTTTTTTTGCATTTTCCTAAAAATGTTACTATGTAATGCAATCCTTTCATTTCTTCCTTTGGCTTCAGTGTCTGCATAGTCACTGAAGAAGAGGTACGCATAAGAGTGTCCCTGACATTCAGACCCATGTTATTCCAGAAACGATAGAGCAAGAAGTCTGATATCATTGGCTTTGTTCTGGGCTCCACTGCTGGCAGTATCACCAGTGTTTAATGCTGCACAGTCCCTAGAATCATCCCATCTATGCCAGCTGGATAAGGCAAAGGTTAAGACGGGTTATACCATCTCATGGATTCTCTTAAACAAAGGTGGGGGCACAAGCATCCTAAGGTTCAACTGCCTGCAAGCCTGTCCATCCTGGTGTTAATCATTGGGCGTTTGTTTGAAGCCTTCCGTCTGTTGCATAGGAGCCAGCAGGATGCCGCCAGGGACTCTGAAAATCCCGACATTCTTACTGGGCTGATTGAGTTAACACATACAAAAATTCTTTGACGTGATCCTGGTGGACCAATTCCATAAAATTATCGGACAAAATCCTGACACCCGTGGATCACTAAGCCAGCTGACGGATGCCACGAGCGATAGACCTGACCTCTGCAGGCCAGGAGAACGGTGACCTGGATTTCATCACATCGTTAGTGGTTCCAGTGAGTGCAGCACTCTCTATCTACTTCCATCCTGATGGCTAATATTGCTAGTGTTTCTGAAACTCATACAGGCCTGATAAACAGTATAGGACAGGCATGCCTATATATCTATCTCTATATTTATCTATGTCCACACACACGAGGAAATACCCCCCACCTTAGCACCTTCTCCATTACACTTAGCACACTTGTCAAATCTGTGATTCCAGTCTTGGAAATATTTTTGCAATTCATCTGTTCGGATGGCTGATAGCGCCTCCTCGTTTTAGTCTTCCCCTCTTCTAAGCAGTCAAATCGCTGTCCTTTCATGTCCCTCTTCATTCATGGAAACAAAAAGAAGTCATTAGAAGAGAGGTCGGCTGAGAAAGGTACACCGGGCAAGAGAGGTGTGCTGTTTTTGCCCAAAACTGGTGCGCTGAGCTGGCTGCATGAGCAGGTGTGTTGTGGTGGTGGCAAAACCAGTCCCTGTCTCCCACAAATCAGCCCCCCTTTTTTTCAAATCAAAGTTGTTGTTTTTTTTATCACACGCTGTTAATCTATCTTTTCAGAACCTCTAAATTGAAAGCTTGATTAACAGTCTGACCTAGTGGAATGAACTCCAAGTGCACTGCAGTCAACATTTTTGCCTATTTGTGAAGTTGTCAGATGTGCAGAATGAGGTTTGTCATCAATTAAAAATTTCATCTTTTTAGAAATGAGAAAACTGCTCATACACTTGAGTTTTTCCTATAGTACTATCCTCATAAGCTGTGTTCAATAGCACAACAATTTCTGCAGCATTTTTCCTGAGCAGGAAGCAAACTTTCACAGCCACACACTGTTCTCTTAAATCAGCCATCACGAAAAACATTGAGCAATACTGCTTTTACCAAGGAAAAACATTCACAGTGGCCAGAGAGAGCCTTGCCAGGCAATGCCACTGGGTGCATTAACTCAGAGCCTAATAGGGAAAAATGCATACTATGAAAGCTCTGCTCCACATAGTCCAATTCTGGGTTTTGGGGATGCCCCCTTGTATAGGTGAATAATATGGGAACATTGGCAAGACAGTTCTAGCTTCTATGATCTATACACCGTGCCCTGCTGGCACTTTGTTGAGTGCTCAGTTATTAACCATAACTTAGACAGCTCAAACCCACTATATGCTCCATGGGAAAAAGATGTAGCCATGTGGTTCCAAAAAAGATGTACATACTTGTAAACATTATAGGGAAATTCTATTGTATCTTACAGAGTCAGAATAGGTAGGAATTAATCCTAAGGCAAAAAGTGTGGGTCTGGACTATAGAAGCATAACTCCGTCAGATTGAATGCAACCATGAAAATGTTCTATACCTTCCCTGCTCAATACAGCCACCACAAGTCTTATTTGATTACTGAGCACTTGAAATGTGATTAGCGAAACTGAAAAACCAACATTTTTAATTTTATCCAATTTCAATTTAAATGAACACAGATGACTATTGGACATTATATTAGACAGTGCACATTAATATCTTTCCAAGGAAAAAATAGTGTGCAAGCCACTAAAAATATATGGTCATTCAGAAAAGTAACACAAACACACATGCACCTACATTCTAGAAACACGCATCTGTATCAAGTGGCGGCTCCTCACCTTGCTGTGGTCTGTGGCAATTTTTAGCGATTCAAGCAGCTACCTGAGGCCTCCCCTTGATTTTCAAACCTCTATGGCCTCAGGGTCTTTAGTACCATCCATGTTTGTTTACAAGTACTAGAACAATGGGCATGAAGATCCCCGTTACCAATAAGACTAAGACCCAGGGGAAAGTCTGGTTGGAGAAGAATCCAACAGAGTTAATTGCCCAATTTTCTGCCTTCCTCTAGAGGTGTTTCCTGTGCAGAGACTAAGGGGCTGAGCCACAGGAGTCACAGTGGGAAATGTCCCCAGTGTCAGGAACGTGTGGAGCAGGTCTCTGTCCGGTCATTAGAAGTCGCGGGGGTCATGGACAGTCTTAGCCTCTGAAGATCACAACATCAGGGTCACATCTCCATACATCAAAAATGGGCTGGAAAAGGGCTCAACCCTTGCAGACTCCTGCACCACAAAGCCCACCCTCCTTGAGAGCATAAATTCTCCTGCTCCTTGAGACCTTGCAGGCTCCATCCACTCCCTCCAGATATCATGCAAGGCAGAAGCTGCGGCCTGTTACAGAGATGGTAGAGCAGAGCGATTGGTTCCCAGGGCATTAAATAGATACTAACCAATCTCTCCACAAACCAGGAAAGCCCCCCAGGACAGGGATCTTGTCTTTTTCCCAAAGAGATAGAATGGAAGAACAGAGTCTGGGATCTAGACAAAGCAAATATGTACTTGGATCTAAGATTTGGCAATCACTAATATTGTCCGTCAAATCACATAGATGGATTTCTAAAGCCCCAGTTTCCACAGGTGTGCGATCAACTAGCAAAAGCAGCAGCCCCAGGACACTAGTGTGAACATTAAGAAAACAAATGCACACATGTTTGTCAAGTATGGAGGTACACCACTCAGAGGTCCCTTCCAAAGAGATAGCTGCAGGGAGCATGGTTGACCAACAGTCCCAGGTGACACAAGTATGGATTTACTGAAGCCATGTTTGCTTCAGGCTGTGCTCAACCATTTCATGAGGTGGCAGTATTTTATCACCGAACCGTTTCTGCTCAAAGTAGCAGTCCTCTAATGAGCAGCTGATGTGCGGGGGTGAGGTGGGCTACATATCAACCTGACCAAGAATTTCTGAGAAACTCACGGTGATCGGATTCATACTTCATAATTTTATGTACATGCATCATATTCTCAAACATATACACAAAAGCAAAACACAAGCACAATATAATAAAATTTCTTCCCTAATTAAATAGGATTTATGTATGGGTACAATCCTTAGTACCCAAATGATATTTTATGGAATTCTTTCTCATATTCATAGAAGTGAATGGACTCAAATCTCAAAGACGTTTCCCCCAGGAAATCAATTTATGTCTTTGGATGGTGACAGATTAAACAGCAGTGATATTAACAGGAACACCGGCTTCAACTGTAGGTAAGTGTCTCAGTTCGAGTGTCTTTGTCAGAAACAACAGTTGTATCCTGTCTCCAAGGACTTGGCCAGCATCAGACAGCCAGATAACTAGTAAGAAGAACATTCAGAAAACATGGACCTCCACTGCTCAAAAACCATGGTTTCCTGAACTGCCCAGGGAAGCTCAGCAAGCTCCACAACTTTCTGGAAAGAATATTAGAAAAGAGGATTCAAAGTAGAAAATAAGACCTCAAGAATGAGATTAAAAAAAGGCTAAGTTAGCATAAAGTAGACTTCATTTTCCCAGCAAAATGGAAACGCAGTGCATGTTAGTAGTGTCTTTACATTATTATGTTCTGCATGTTTTATGAATTACTTTCTGATATCACCTCATGTGAACTATTTGTAATTCTAATTTGCATGAGTAAAAAATATACTTAACCTATTTTTTGGAATTTCTCTTTTTAAACAAATTAGAGTTGTCTTTTGAAATATTACATAGCATGTAATATCTATTAGAGAATGCATTGTTTATTCAATAGCTGAACAGAAAATAAATTTGAGCAAATGAACTATGTCCTATTATGACAGCTCATTTGGAAAGAAGTTAGTATATATTTTATTTACTTTTTGGAAGGCAACCATGCTCTCCACTATGCCATCAACGCTGCACTATTTCATTTACTTTTTGGTTCTTAGCATTTTATTGTGTATTTTCTTATAGAAAATATGACTACAGTGTAGCTACTAGAATCAGAAATTTTAGCATCATTGCAATCTATTTCTTAGTCTGGTTAGTATATATATTTGAAAGATATAAATTAAAGGTGATGTGACTTATTCTGATCTTAAGGGGAAAGCACTCAATCTTTCACTGTTAAGTATGATTTTACCTTTAGAGTTCATGTGCCTGTGTTAGGTAGGTTTAGTGTGCCAACCTGGTCAATAACCACATGTGGGATTTATAAGATTGCAGTTTAATTGAAGGGCAAAGAGACAAATGGATCCATGAGCCTCATCTTTCTCTCTCTTGCTCTCTGATGACCGGACCAGTGTGCGGCTGCTTTAGCTAGTTCTCTGACTTAACTTCTGAGCTACACTACCTGTGGGACACCCTCCCATGGACTGTGTCACTAGTGTTTGAACTTCCTGCTTTGCCATAATGCTGGTGTATACATCTCTTGAGGTGGGGACAGTTGAACCCTGTCATCTGGCTGACTGCTGGTGACCTGCCCTGCTATTTGCTGCCTATGGCAGGACTGCCTGTATGACTCTACAGAAGATTCAGTCTGCTTTCTCGACTTGTACCCAGCAGCCCTCGTGAGTTGAAGGACTACCAGTGTATTAACTGTCTCACAAAAATGAGTTAAACTGAGTCATTTGTACTAGTCTGTGGTCTAATTAGCTGTTTATTTCTTATGCTTTATCTATCAAATCATAAATGTCCTGGTTTTGTTTTTCTAGAGAACTCTGTCTACCACAATGTCTTTATCAGCCTAAGAAGTTTCCTCCTACCTATTTGTTGAAAACTTTTGTCAAGAATAGATGTTGAATTTTATTGCATACACTAAGATGCATGGATTTCATTTATATGACAATATTAAAAAAGGCCAGTCATAATTACTGCTTTTCAACTGATGAATCATATAACCATCCTCTAGTTCTTTAGTACTTCCTCCCCTTACCATTATGGTTTTTACTTGTTTTACCTTATTAACCATGTTCAATTTGTGTATGTTCATTTGTATATTTAAGATCACTTTGATACATAAAAGTCAAGATAGATAACCCATCAGAAACAATAGTGAGTCCCTGAGGGTATGCAAAGAGGAGGAAGGGGTGGGAGGGAGTGGGTAACTCATAGCATAAATGACTGTATAACCCCACTCCATGGCATCGAGCAACAGAATTATATGTGAATGGATATATTGGATTGTGTAAAATATGGCAAAAAAACTATTACAGAAAAAAAGGAGGGTATGGTGGGGGAAAGAGGTGATAAAGGGGAGCTTATATCAAGGAGTTCAAAAGAAAGAAAATGTTTTGAAACTGATAGTGGTGACAATTGTTCAACACTGCTTGATGTGGTTGAACCAAGGAATGTTAATGATATCTGTAAGAACTCCAAATAAAAAAATAAAGTAATTTTTTTAATTCCTGCTTTTCAAATGCAAACCCAACTTTTCACTGTTGGATTGAAACCGACTGTGGAGATGAAGTGTTATTCTCTCACTTAAAAAAATTAAGTGACGTTTGGTGAAAGTGTACACAGCACAAAAGGGTCTCCACTCAACAAGGGTTTCTACATCTATTGGTCAGTGACTTTATGCAATGAATGGCATGGGGGCGGGGGGTTGGCTATGCCTGACCTCCTCTGGATGCCCTGTTGACACAAGGCAGGGGGCAGACATAAAACTCCATGCTTCATCCTTCTTTACCTGTGTGGACACCGATGGTTCCTATTTCTCGGCAGGGTGTGATAATTTCACCATAATTGCCACACAGAACTTCCAGACGATACTCCCAACAGTACTTATGTGTTATGGTGCTAACCACTATGTCACAGTTTCAAACCAGCCACACTGTGGGAGAAAGAGAATACTACTGTACTAAAGAAACCCCTAGACTGAGTGGGAATCCACTCAATGATAGTGAACTTGGTTTTTATTCGGGAGGTTGATAAGTTATCACAAACTGTAAGGATATGATCATTGGTTCACAGGCAACACCTCTCCTCAGCTAGCAGCCACGTCTGTCTCAAGTCACCAGCTGCTCAGTCACATGGCTCTTGGGCCTTTACGTACCTCCATGATCCTGTCTGTCATTCTGTCTCACAGTTCCATATTCTAAGGCCAGATGAGAAGGTACTTCCCGGCCTCTGCACTGCTCCTCTGAGCCTCCATGCCACAGTCTCTGGTGTATCTGGGCTCGGCTGCCTCTGCCACTGCAGATAGAGATCTTGGCCATCGTCTTCCCATGGGTCTAGACTTTTCTCTGAGTCCGAAACTAAAATAACTAACCAACTAAACTAAGCTAAATTCACTGCAGGGAAGAATCACCACTGGGAGTGTCCAAGACTATAATTCTTGTTTTTTTCACTAAAAGATCATTTTATTGGGGGCTCTTACAGGTCTTATAACAAGCTATACATCCATTGTACCAAGCATATTTATACATATGTTGCCGTCATTATATTCTAAACATGTACCTTCTATTTGAACTCTTTGTATCAGCTCTTTTTTTCCCTTCCTCCCCTTCTCTCACCCTTGTGACTCCTTGATAAATGATACATTATTATTATTTTCATATCTTATACCAGCTGTTGTCTTCCTTCTCCCATGGTTACTGTTGTTCATCCTTCTGGGGGGGGGAGGGTTGGAGGAGGGGGTTCTTTATGGGAGTAGAAAGCTCCATCTTTCTCCCTCAGGGCATCTGGTTGTTTCAAACTGCTAATCTTATGGTTAGCAGCCCAACTTGTAACCACCACACCACTAGGGTTTCTTTTCTGAGTCCTACATGGTTCTCATATCTCCATCTAAGCCATTCCTCAGTACATAAGAACCATCTAGGACTCCGTATATAAGAACCATCTGGCACTATGATTGGTTAAAAGACAAAAGACATACCTCCATCTAAGCCATTCCTTAGTATATGTCTTTTGTCTTTTAATCAATCATAGTGCCAAGGAAAATAAAGCATGGTCTCTTAAATCACACACTTTAGTAAAGTCCTCTTAAACATGCCCTCAAGGAAACCAAGGGAATAGACAGTATCAACTATCTCCCATGGAGATAGAGAGATGCTCTTGGATTTGAATCATCAACCATCAGCAGTATGGCACTTGCCCAACAAGGCATTAGAGCTCCTTGAATGAAATTAGTCAATCGCATATGGAAAAAAATATCGTATGAGGTCACAACTCTAAAAAGTGAAGAAAAGGTTTACACAAAGGAAGAAGCTTTATTTGAAGGTCGCCATGAGTGGGAGTTGATGTTCAACCCTGTTCTATAGACTTGATATGAGTCAGAATTGACCCTATGGCAGTAAATTTGTTTTGTTTCTCATCTTAGCCTACAACAACTAAATAGCAAATCAGTATTTCTTGATTTAAAAAATGGAGCATAGATCTGGTGCCCTGGTTTCTTTAAAAGAGATGATTGGTGTGTATTGTGTAATCTTGGCAAACTTTTATATCTTTGCAGAAAATATATATGACCTACTCAGAGTAATTAATTGCACACTTGACCAATCAGAACTTTGGTGTCTTGAAGACTTGTCTATAGCATTTTAGAGGATCAAATGGGTAATATAAGTTGGTTTTCACTCAAAGAAAAGAATAATACTTCTGAAAAGGAACCCCAGAGCCAATTTCTTGACTGTTTCTTAAGCTGCAAATGAAAGGGTTCCACATGGGAGTAACTACTATATACATTAGGGAGACACTCATGTCTCTCTCATTGGAATCACTTGAAGAAGGAAAAAGGTCCAGTGCCACAACTGTTTCACAACCCAAAAACATCCTGGATAGATGGGAACCAGGGTGAGACAACACTTTGCAGATACCTTTGGTAGAGGGACCCTCAAGATAGAGGTCCCAGTGTGGTCACAAGAGACCAGAGCACCAGTCAATGCAAAAAAGAGGGCCACAGTCCCTTCAATGAATATGACCAGCTCATTGAGAGACATTCTTGAGCAAGAAAACTTGAGTAGGATAGTGAGACTACACAAAAAGTGGAGAATGGCAGCTGTGTCAGTCTGGGTCGACTAGAGAAACAAAATCATAAACACCCATATGTGTATAAGAGAGAGTTTTATATAAATGGTAATCATACTTTAAGAAAGCACACCAACCCATTATAGTCCAAGTTCATAAGTCCGATATTATCCCATATGTCCAATACCAATCTATAAAGTCCTCTTCAGATTAGCAATACACATGCAATGATGATGAATACAGGATGATCACAGGCCACTGGATAAATCGTCTTTGGATCCAGTGGTCTAAGCATCTCAGTGATGTCAGGGCTTCTCCAGTTCCCAGGGCTCAGAGTCTGTCAGCATAGCTCTTATCAGTAGAGCATCTTCAAGGAAGGGAGCAGAGATTCTTTTCTGCCTCCAAGGAAGAAAAGTCAGGTTTCCCAGAATTCTCAGCGGACGGTCATGCCCTCATGGGAGCCTCATTGGTTATATCCTGATTGACAGCCTGGACTCCACCCTTGCAATCTTAATCCTTAAATTGAGACCAGATGATATAACTACTTCACAGCACAGGGCAACATCTAGCCAAGAGGAGGGTTAACAAGGGGGCATAGCCCCAGGAGAGTATCCAGAAGCCAGCCACAAGCAAGACATATAGCTCCTTTCCCATGACAACGGTGTATAGAGTGACAGTGGCAGATGGCTAAAGACCTGTCCTTAGACCTGCCATCACTTTAAGAAAGACACTATCAACACAACCAAAAAGTACTTTAAAATACAAATGTGTTACACTTTCTGCATAGGAGATGGGTTGATCTTGAGTAGGCATGTTTATGGGCATCTATGGGCTGGTGATCTTTGAAAAGGAGGCAGCAGTGAGGTCCCAGTGCCTGAGGAAGGAGATGGGGAAGGGAGTGGGGAGGTGAGAGTCCAGCCTGCTGAGCAATTTGATGAGCATGTGCCCCACTACGGTTCAGATCTGCTGTTGTGGCTGGACAGGGAACCCCAGGCCGAGGAATCTGCTGCTCTTCTGTGTCTAGAAAGTAAACAAAATGGGAAAGGTCAAGAATTTGAAATGCCAAGCACAGTTATTACTGTGTGGTTACACGCTTTCTCTAAGTGGGTTGGTCTTCAGATAAATCTCTGCATTTCATTCACATATGGATACTTTGTTCAGACCGACCATAGGAAGACATGAGATTCTTAGATGGACAGCTTCTTCATTTTCACACACACATGTGAGAGACTTTGATAGACACTAATGAGAGAGTGACTTTGTTTTCTTGATACAAGTTAGTGTTCATTGTGAAGATTCAAAGAAAGAAATGTCAGCATCATATGTCCCATAATGTAATGTTCTATAGGGAAAGAAATAATTTTTATGTTTATATCTCAAGTCATCTTGAATATGTAGACTATAACTCTTTATTCTTTTTTATCATTTTATTGGGGGCTCATACAACTCTTATCACAATCCATCTATCCATTGTATGCCAAGCACATTTGTAACTTGTTGACATCATCATTCTCAAACATTTTCTTTCTACTGAAGCGCTTGGTATTAACTCCTCATTTCCCCCCCTTCTTCCCTGATCCCCCACTTCCTCGTGAATCCTTGATAATTTGTAAATTATTATTATCATTATTTTGTCATATTGTACACTGTCCTGTGTCTCTCTCACCCACTTCCTGTTGTCCATGCTCCAGGGAGGAGATTATATGTAGAGCCTTATAATCAGTTCCCCCTTTTTACCTCACCTTTCCTCCACCCTCTCGGTATTGACACTCTCATCACTGGTCCTGAAGGAATCATCTGTTCTGGATTCCCTATGCTTTTGATTTCTGTCTGTACCAGTGTACATCCTCTGGTCTATCTGGATTTGTAAGGTAGAATTGGGATCATGATGGGCGGGGGGAGGAAGCATTGAAGAACTAGAGGAAAGTTGTATGTTTCATCGTTGCTACACTGCACCCAGGTTCTTCTGAAAGCTCGCATGCTAATGAACTGGCTCCAGTCTGTATTTCCTTATGAAATATGGCTGCCACTCATCTTCTTCCCCCCCACCCCCGCTGCCCTTTCTTTCAGTTTGTAAGTGTTTTACTCTCCAAATAGGAATAAAGAGATAAATGTTTCAGAAAAGTACAAAAGAAAAATATAGTTCACCGGCTTATTTTTCCAAATGAGCAATACACATGACAACTAAGAGGCCTCCAGTAATGTGTATTTAAAAATAACAGTCTGATCATTGTTTGAAATCTAGATGGAAAAAAAATATTTAGGTCCATTTGATCTGCGAGTTAATAAAACAACAACCAAGTCTCTGGAGTGATAGCAGCTTCCTTTTCCTTTTGCCTCCCCAAACTTAGGAGTGTTGGAATTGTCAAGGAACACTTGATAGCTAGTACGACAGTAAGAACTGTGATAATTATGCTTTCCTTTTCCTGAATTCAGTTTAGTGAAAGCCAAACATGCCAAACAGTGGGTTTTCTACATGAATTTTAATAGCAACAGGTACTCAAGAGACGGCAGAGTACTACCTAATGGATACTAAGTAAATTAAAGGTACTTCATAAAGAAAAGATTCACTAAAACTGCGATTAGAGAATGAAATAACCATCACCAACATAGCACAGGCAGGATGAACTGAACAAAACCAAGTATATTTCCTCCCGGGGTGTTCATTAAGGTGCTCCATTGTTTTCTTTCTCTTATAGGTTCACATCATTATTACAATGTTTTTTTGCCATTCTAAATGGGGAGGTTTTATCCTTTCAAGGCAGGGACCGAGAGAAAAATGTCAACTCCTCAAAACATAAAACCAAGTCCATTTTGGCCAAAAAATGGAGGTTTACCGCATCCACCCCCCACATTGTGCTTTCCTTGCTTTCATTCAAAGTGGCAATGAGCACTGCATATGGGAAATACTCAACTTTGCAAAGCTCTCCTGAAGATGATGATACAACTATTATCTCATAAAGGGACCAGATCTTTTTTTTTTTTTTTTGTATCACTGCATTCTGGTGGTTGTGGGAACTACCCAGCGCTGCTCCTGAGAGCAGCCGCTGGATTTGAACCGCCAAGCCTGCGGGCTGCAGTCCTGCACTCAACCACTTAACGCCACCGGGCTCAGCCCTACATGACCAGATTTTAACATGGGTAAAGTGGGACACCAATGACTGGGGGGGGAGCGGACATGGAGTATATTTCCTTCTGGTTCTCCCACCAGTCCCTAGCTTGTCATGCATTCTTTCCAAAAATCGGGAATTTTTTAAAACGCCGCAGCCACAGAATGTGGGAAAAAATTGTTTAAAATTGGGACTGTCCCGCCAAAAGTGGGACGTCTGGTCACTTCACAACTGGGGCACAAAATGGCTGTGTTCTTTCCTTTGGCCCATTTTAAAGTTGTTTCCACCTTAATCTTTTCTGTTGCTAGTGATTGAGGTTTTTCCATGTCCACTAGTTGCTATTGAGTTTCTGTTAGTCTGTCTGTTTTTGGGTGAGTTTGTAAGATGGTGTTTTGTTTTGTATAATTTTCTTTAAAAGAAATTCAGCTTGGGTGGAGCCAGAGAGACAGTAACTGGATAAGGGTATGTCCGGTAAGGATTGGGGGGAAGGGAGCTCCCACCAGTGAGTGAGAAGAAACTGTTCTGAAGTTCGTTGTGGTGATGATGGCACACATTTCCTGACTCTGAACCTTTCAATGTTTTTAAAAGCCCTGTGAACTCTGAATTCATAATTGCTCATGAAGAACATAGACAATAGCTAGTTTGGGGGTAAAGTAGAAAAATTTGAACCCTTTTCCGTGAACGTTGTGCGTGTATGTCTATGCACATTGCATCCTTGAGACAGGTGGCAACTGCTCAGAAAGTTAGGTACACACTTTTCAACTGAGGTTTTTTGGTTTCACTTTGCTACTGTTATTGGGTGTGGGAGTGTTTGCTTGTTTATTTAGGCATGTTTTTCTATCTATGAGATTCAGGGTAAGTACGTCTATTAGAGACAGTAACTGGGTTAGTAGGTTCTTGGGGTTGGGGGGAAATGGGGAGCTAATAGCAAAGTACGAAAAAGAAGAAAATGTTCTAAAATCGATTGTAGTGATGATGTCATAACTCTGCAATATGTTTGAACTATTGTTTGATGTGTGAATGACATGTCGATAAAACAATTCTTTAAATTAAAAAGTAGTAAAATACAAATCCTTGTCAAACAAATTATAGAATCTGTGCCATGTTGACAGTCATGGCAGAACATTTACTAGCATCACAAGGTTCTGTTACAATACTACTTTGCAAAGATAGCCCCTTTTTTCTGCTCCAAGACTAGTCTTATGTGACTGCCGAGCACTTGAAATATGACTAGTGCCCCTAAAGAATCAAAATTTTTATCTTAATTTCTATGGATACATATGACTGCTGGCTGTTCTCTTAAGACTGTCTATTAGCATCTTTATCTTTCCAAGAAGAAAGCAGTGTGAGTCAATCACCGCCTAAAACTTCATGGTTATGCAAATACAAGAGTCACAAACACACATACACATGCATCTTAGAAATACACATCTGAATCAAGCCGTGATTCCCCATTTCTTGATCTGCGGCAATTCTTACTGGCCCACGCTACTACTTGAGTCTTTGTCTTTGGTCTCACAGCGCTGTGCCTTAATGATCTTTAGCACCTTACAAGGATCAGCATAATGGGCATTATGGTCCCCATTTACTATTAACACTAAGACTCAGGGGCAACTTCTGAATAGAGAAGGATCAAAGAAGGATAATTGCCTGATTCCTTGTCTTCCTTTTGAGATGTATTCTGTGCTGTTGGGGGGGGGGGTCCAAAGGTTCTGAGCCACAGGAATCTGGAAGGAAAATGTCCCTAATGTCAGTGAGATTGAGCTCCCCTCTGCAGGGTCATAGGAGCAGTGATGGTCATCGACAGCCTTGACCTTTGGAGAACGTGGCATTGGGATCATATCTCCATTACAGCATCAAATTGGCTGGAGTAAGACTCACTTCAAGTATGTTCTCACACCACAATCTCTATTAGAGCATAAATTCTACAAGTCCCTGAGACTGCCATGTCTCTCTCCTCCCTCCAGATGCCGTGCAGGGTGGGAACTGTGGCCTGGGACAGAGAGTAGAGGAATTTATCCCAGCTGCATTAAATATACAATGACCAAAGAGAATACCTGTCTGTCAGTTACTCACTCATCTTTGTAAGGCTCTCCACTAACTTGGAAGGTCACGCAGGACAAAAATGTTGCACTATTTGTGAAGAGATAAATGAAGTAATGGAGCGTGTGGAATCTAAATCCAAGCAAAGCAAAGCTGGGGTTGGGCCTCAACACCGACACTTGGGAGTAATGTGCTCTCAAGCCAAGGAAGGGAATTTCCAGAGGCTCAGCTTCCATGTTTTTTATCAAGATAACACTAACAGGAGCCTCATGGGCTATTATGGTGATTAAATAAACCAATGATGACAAAGGAATGGCACCTGGAGAGAACAGGGGTTCTCAACCTTCCTAGTACCGTGACCCTTTAATACAGTTTCTCATGTTGTGCTGCCCTCCCGCAAACCATAAAATTATTTTCATTGCTACTTCATAACTGTAATTTTGCTACTGTTATGAATTGGACAACCCCTGTGAAAGGGTCATTCGATCCCCAAAGGGGTTGCGACCCACAGGATGAGAACCGCTGATTTAGTGAGCCCTTTAAGAGCACAGGCTGCAGGGAGCCTGGTGGACTGATCGTGTCAGGTGCCACAACATGAATCCAGCCCAGTGTTCATGCTGCAGCCACACTTGCTGCAGGTTGCTGTCCATCAGGTAATGGAATGACAGTATTACATCACGGCAGCATCTCTGCCCAGAAGAACAATCGTCTAATGATACGTGGCAATAGAAAATTGATGCACACCCAAAAGTCAGCCATCACTAAGTTAACTTCTTTTTCCCCATAAGTTTCCATTAGATACATGGACCTAAGATTCATACTCCATGAAAGTTTCACTCACTTGTTTAAAAGATAATAATGAAATCCACAGAGTAAGAGAATATATTATCAAATGTCTTTCTGATAAGGACCGTTTATTCAGATTATGTAAAAGAATGTTTACAAGAACAAAAGTACAGTCTGCTTTTTAATTGAAGCGAGGATGTTGCACAACATACATCTCCTGGTTACTACTGCGTGCTGTCCACTCAATGTTTGACTCATAATGGCCCCTCGTGTGACAGAGGCCTTTCTGGGCTGGCGTCTTTCTGGAAGCCAGTGGGCAGCTCTTTCTCTTGTAGAGTCACTGTGTGTGCTCAAACCACCATCTCTTCAATAGTATGCCACCAAGGCCCCTTCCTTTGTCACTAGAGAGATGCAAATCAAAACCACAAGGAGTAGTCCCTCAACATACAGGGGAGGACGATAACCTAAAAGATGAACGAGATCCAGCACTGCAGAGGATGAGGAAAATTGGAAAACTCATACATTGTGTGGGGGCATATAAATGGTACGGCTGCTTTGGAAATTGGCTGAAAGTTCCCCCAAAAGCTAAAGACAAAGTTATCATGTGAACTAATCTTAGATCTACAAATACACCCAAGAAATGGAAAACATTCGATCACACAAAAGTTTGCAAGGGAATTAGTATCAGCAATACTGATAATAGCTATAAATATATATAGAGAGAAACAACAAAAATGACCATCAGCTGGTAAGGGGTAAAAAATATGTAGTCTAATCAATATAATAGAATATTATTGGACAATGAAAAATAATATGCTAATGCATGCTACAACATGGCTGTGTTATGGTAAGTGAAAGGATCCACATGTGAAAGAGCCATGTAGTATGATTTCACTTATTCTGAATTCTAGAAAACGCAAATCCATAAAGACATAAAACAGATTACTGGCTTCTTGAGGCTAGGAAGAAAAATGAGGAAAATTGTAAGTCAAAGATAGCCTAGTGAGGTCATGGGAATGTCCTTTAACTGGACTGTGACAATGGCTGCACAAATTGGGAAAGTGATCCTTGCAAGTAAGTCTGAAACAGATAGATTTTATTGCATGTAAATTACACCTTAAATTTGCTGTTTAAAAAAGTGCATCAGGTGATGCCCCCCTCCCCCAAAAAATATAAGTGCATCAGAAACCAGCAAATTAAGTCCAGGAAAGCAAATCAATTCCAAATATTGAGAGGGAGAAGATTAAAAATTCACTTTTTATTATGGCTTACCTAACTGTCCAAAAGTACTGGCAAATTATAAGAATTTGCTATGTGAAATAGCAAAGTCATTAAATATTATATTCACACATGAAAATCAATTTAATATATTAGAAACAAATAGACTATAATGTTCAAATGACTACACCCTTTATAACAGTACACAAATATGAAGCAGTTGAGGAAAAAAATGTTCAGAGAATATCTAAATAAATGAAGAAATGTGGCATTATCCCAAAGATTGAATATGTTTTATATAGTCAGTGCCATCACACAATGCCAATAGTTTGCTTTGTTTTTAATTATTGTGGGAGTTACATAATCTGGTATCAGTTTGGGACTTCTTGACAGGATTAAGAGTGAAGGGGTGTTATCTAGTCTGTCAATCAGATCATAGCCAATGAGGCCTCTGTGTGGGTATGGCCTTCCCCTGAGAATTCCAGGAATTCCCGAATTTCCTCCTTGGAGGCAGGAGAGACTCTTTCTTTGGAGTACTCCTTAAGAGACTTTGCAGTTGACAAAACACAGGGAACTATGCTGGTCCATGAGCTGGGGAAGCCACATGGACCTACCCTGATGCAACCAGACCTCTGGAGCCTGAGGAGCCACATAGAGACCTCTGTCAGGGCTGAGATCCTTTCAGTGCCACTGGATCCACAAGACTTCCAACCCTCTGTCTGCATTCAGCGTCATTTCATGTGTTTTGAGAGTCTGAAGAGGACTTTATAGATTGGTATTGGACATATGGGCTAATATTAGACTTATGGACGTGATCTGGACTGGGCTAGAGCATTTTCTCAATATTCGATTGCTCTTGTATATAAACTCCTTTCTTATATACATGTGAGTGTCTATGAATTTGTTTCTCTAGTCTACCCAGACTAACACAATTATTAAACAACTACAATTCATATAGAAAAGCAACAGAAAATATTCAAGATGACTAGTATTCAGCCATATGATGTGTGACAAAGACAAGAATATTATAGTGCTCTGGGAAAATGAAAGGCTTTCCATTAAAATTTCAGGTATCTATCAGGAAGAAAACTACACTGAACTCATATCTTAAAACAAACAGAAAAGGAAAAAGAACTCAAATGGACTCTAGATACAAATATTAAAAGTGAAATTGGAAAATTTTAAGACAAAAATTAGGAGAATACCTTTAAGATCTTTGAGTAAATAAAGAGCTCTCTAAGGGACAGAGAATTCATTTATATATTTACAATCAAACTGGTGTTACAATCAGGTTATAGTAATAATACAAGTAAATATACAGTATTGAAGTTGGGGTTTAAGTGTCATGACAGCTACTTAGTTCTTTTGTTTGGACTTTAGTTTGTTCCTCTGTCAACTGAGTAAACATTAGCTTCCTTTTGAGATCTTCTACATATTAAATGAAATATACATTTGCATTCTTGAGACTTGTTGGAGGTTCTAGCAGGGGAGCGCAGCTACTCGTATACCCTTGACAGAAGGACCGTCCTCCTTCTATCGGGGAAGGTCGTCCTCTTCAACCGAGCGCGTGCAGCTTCAGGAGGGACGCACAGGGAGTGGGGAGGGAGGAAGGGGCCACCCGCCTAGCCAGCCAGATCAGCCAAATCAACCCTGGCGATCAATGGGGTGACAGATGTCGCAGCCAGATCACCCTCACATCCTACATTTGCATTCTTAATTCGCTTAACTGAGATATTTACTCTTGTCTCCAATAATAGATGTGGCGAGCAGTTTGTTTTACCTTCTTCTGATTGCCTTACATATGGACTCTATGAATTTGGGGTAATTTTTAAAATACAGATGAACATGTGCTGATGTCAGTAGCAGACAGGGCGTTGGGTGTACGGGAGGAAGATAATGAAAACCGCAAAGGAGTGGGCGTCCAAGAATCGCAGGCATACACGGAACCTCGTTGGGCTTGGAGTTTCGTTGCAGAAGAATTAACTCACAGAATGAAGAGCAAGCACAGTCCGGTGAACAGAAGTGAAAAGAAAGATAAAGTGAATCGCGGAGAAGAGGTAAATTCCCCAGATACAAGTGGTCCAAAGTCACATCGTTAAGGGGACATGTTAGGGTGTCTGATGAACATGAATTCATGATGTCAAGAGAAGACCTTGGCCCAGATAAAGCTCTCAAAGGCACCTTTTATATCTTTATTCCTCAGGCTATATATGAAGGGGTTCAGCATGGGAGTGACCACCATGTACATGACAGAAGCAGTGACATCGCTGTCTTTGGATTTGCCCGATGAGAAAAAATAAACACCTGCCAGTGTCCCGTAGTACAAAGAGACCACAAAGAGGTGGGAACCGCACGTAGACAAGGCTTTGGAGATTCTCCTGATGGAGAGAACCTTCAGGATGGTGAGTACCATGCAGATATAGGAGCCAAAGATACCACTGACTGGCAGAATGAAGAACAATCCTCCCTCGGTGAAGATAACCAGCTCGTTGAGAGAGGCATCTGAGCAAGAAGCCTTGATCACAGCAGCAAGATCACAAAAGAAATGGGGGATGCTAGTCTCCTCACAGAAGGACAGCTGGTTCATGAGGAGGGTGTGCAACAGACCATGGGCAGAAGAGAGGAGCCAGCATCCAGCCACCAGGAAGATGCAAAGCTCAGCCCTCATTATGGTGGTATAGTGCAGAGGGTGGCAGACGGCCACATACCTGTCATATGCCATCACTGCAAGAAGGAAGCTGTCAGCACACCCGAAGAGTATGAAGAAGTACACCTGCAAAATGCACCCGATGTAGGAGATTGAGCGGTGGTGGGCTTTCATGCTCATCAGCATCCTTGGGACAGTGACAGATGAAAGGGAGATGTCACTGAGGGCCAAGTGGCTGAGGAAGAAGTACATGGGGGTGTGCAGGCGAGAGTCCAGCCTGATGAGCAGGACGATGAGCAGGTTTCCCAGCACGGTGGTGAGGTACATGCCCAGGAAGAGGGCGAAGAACACGCCCTGCTGCTCTGGCCTGATGGGGAGCCCCAGGAGGAGGAATTCAGACACGCTGCTCTGGTTGTCTCTTCTCATCCTCTTCGTCTGTATTCTGAAAATGAAAAGGCTCGAGAGTCTCAGGAACTTGGAAAGCTTCATCAGATTCACCAGATTACCTGCTGTAATTCTGTGGAAGATCATATCTGTTTTTAACTATGTGCCTATTGAATTATTTACACCCATGGATGCATGCATCTTCACTCTATCCCAATCCAGCTTCAAGAAAATATCACTCTAACCACATCCAGAAAAGTATCATTAAGTGGGCACCCATTGCCTTATGCGGCCATCATTTGCTGAGCATGCATTCTGAACCCGACCTCTGTGAAAGGACTGAGAAGACAGTGATGGACAAGAGGAGGCCTGCACTCTGTGAATTCACCACGTGAGGCTGGTGGTGAGAGTCTTTACCCCATCCAAGGAGAGACAAAGGATTCACCGGGGCAGAAATGTGAGATAAAACTCAGCAAACCGTATCAATTGTTCTGTCTTCAAAACTCCCAGGGCAGAGGCAGATGGGTTGAAATTCACACTCTTTCCCTGTGAATGAAGACTGGTCTGACCAACCAAGAACTGCACATCTATTAGCTCTCCAAAATGCCATAAACTTGATGACAGTGATTTTGATTTTGCTATTTTTATCCTAAGGGTGTCATATACATTTTCGAATTAAAACCACATATCAACCCTTCCCAGAGAGGTTCTTATAAATCAAGATGTAGAGTGAGAGATGAAAAGGATATGGGCGTGTGTATGGGTGTGGGTGTGTGCTTGTATCTCTGTTGGTTAAGCACTCACCTGCTAATCCTAAGGTCTGCGGTTTGAATCCACCAGCTGCTCTGTGGGAGAAAAATGAGGCAGTCTGCTTCCTTAAAGATTATAGGCTTGGAAACCCTTGGGGAAAGTTCTACTTCTGCCTACAGGTTGCTAATCCACTGCCGTGGAGTTGATTCCAACTGAAGGCACCTCTATAAATGGTTTCCAGGGCTTTGGAAAACATGAAGGGGCTATTCTCCTTCTGAGCAGTTGGTAGATTTGAACCATCAACCTTTAAGGGTAGCAGCCAAACACTTACAATACAGTGGCCCTGGAGCTCCACTATGGTTGCTAAAGAGTATGTTGTTAGCTGAGGGGTTGTGTGTGGGACTGTGACCCACAGGGTGGACGGTTCAAATCCAGCAGCGGCTCTCCAGGAGCAAGTGATGTGAAAACAAAACAAAAAAAGAGTATGCTGTTGTTGAACTGAACTATGTGTAATTTCTATTTCTGTTAGGTAAAAATGCTCAAGTATCAGCTACTTCATGCAGGTCAATCTGACAAGTCTGTCTGCTCATAATTCATGTTCTTACTCATTACACAAAAAGTTTCCCCCTTTCTTGCCTATAAGCACCAGACACCCTGTGTTATTTTAAGGTCTCAAGGACTTTAAAGTGATCCTGAATTTTCTTGGTCCCCAGCAAAGATAATTCCCTTTTCTCATATTTATAGTTTTTAAATTTACACACCTGCACACACAAAAAGCATTTTGCATACATTATCTTCTACTAAGTCCATAGATATGTAGTAAGGGCCTTTAAGGTTCACAAGGCAAGTATAATTCCTTCCTGTGAAGGCAAAGTTGTTTTCTCCTTAGGCAAATGGGACCGAACCACCATCTTCCATGGCTCAAGGCTCGTGGGAGAATGCTGACAGTTCAACTGCTGGAGCTGATGACTCATTGACTGGTCTGACTCTCCACCTGAGATACAGTGGACATGCCCCCCGCCCCCTGTCTCCTGGAAAAGCTGCTGAAAGGAAGCAGTCAACAAAATATCAGTTACTCCCTTGTCCAACTTTGCCCTCCCCTCCCGTCTGTAGCAGCTTGGCTAATGTATTCATGTTTCCTTACATGCCCTCAAATAATTATCAACTATCCCTTTGTGTGCACTCGCCATGAGGTGCAGGCTCTGTGGCAGTGAGTTTATATAAACCTGCTTGAAATAAAGTTCTGGATCTTGGGTGTTCTTTCCTCCCTGGGTCCCCCACACTCCAACTTTTCTATCCCTTTCTCTCTTATCTATACATTTTCTGATTGCAGGGCATGCCCTCCCAAAGCCGTTCATCTTGTAAGAGAGTTGAACTAGTCAATCCTACACTTTCCATCTCCTAAACGCAGACTTTGATGCTAAGGAGCTAAGTTACTCCAGCTGAGATGCAAACTAAATTTAGAGTCAAACAGTGGAAAATGACCGCAAATCTTCTCAGGAAATAGGGAGTTGCTTGAAACAGTCATCGTCTCAATCAATAATACTCTAGAGGGAGGGCATTAAGGAAATATCTGAGGTCATTGGGTCAAATCAGAAGCTCCAAAACACATATTTAAACATGCATGCACACATACACACACACGTTCACCCACACTGTTTATTGGGGGCTTCCAGCCATCTGACATCTATTCTCATAAAGACAGGACAGGGTAGGATAGTCAGCATGTAGCCGAGTACACACCTAGTAACATACATGCAAGCCATACATAATACAAAAAATAAGAGCTATACAATACACAATGGACAGACCACTCAGCTCACAAACACATTCATCGTGCACCATGGACACGCAAACATGACACACTTGGTTCTCATATGTCATATGGTTTATAGACTGTGGTCTATACATATCCAAGGGCAAAGAACTCAAAATTTCACAACCAACACATAACACATGCATGACTAGGTACACACGGCACACAAATAAGCAGTACATCAGACCCAAACAATCAAACACACTGCCATGGAATCAGTTCTGACTCACAGGAATTCTGTACAGTTTCTGCACAATGACCTTGGTCAGTTTCCAAAGCTATACACCTGCATGGCAGCTGTTGCATCTTTCTCCCACAATCAACACACATGGCCATAAATGTAAACATTCCCTTGACTGGGAGGGATGTTCCAGGCTCTTCCGACCTATCTTTTGTTGAGTAGAAGGCAGTCAGCATGGGACAGTCTCTTCAGTTATAGGCAGCTGCTAAACCACTGCTAATACATACACAGCAAATATCAGCAACACACATCCTGCTCTCACAACTGTGTGTCACCCACAAGCATAGCTTACACAGGCACACATAGCGGAGCAGAGATTTGCACCTGTCTGAGCTGGGAACTCCTGGGTGCATTCAGACATTGGAGAATAAATAGCTTTCTTACTCCAGATGCTGGGCCCTGATCCACTCTGCTGTGATATCAGATAGAGGAAATGTAGGTGAAGCATAAATATCTAAGATCACCGACACTTACTAAGAGTCTCTTAGTCACCTACTCAGACACTGGATAGCTTAATCTACACTTTCTGAAGCAGGATCTAGTTTGGGTCAAATGCAAGAAGATAATCAAACTGAAAGTCAAATACATGTACAACTATCACACAGCACCTACACACATACTCAATACACATGGACACTACACATACTCATGATTGTAAGATTGATCCAAGAAAATCTTATATGCCCACAGACAGAAACAGAGCCACCGGGAGAGTACTGGCTCCCTCTGACCTCTTTGTGAGCTCAGACACCTTCTGCTCCAAACTGTTGCCCAAGTCTCTCAGTTTCTCTGGAGGAGACTCAATACCCAGACCAAGAGAACTATTGATGGCACCAGGGTGGTATAGACTTTCATGTTTTTAAACTAACTCAAAGCAAAAAGCTCTTGTAATTACCAAGGAAAGGGCTGAGACAAACTCCTCCCAAGTTTCTGGTTAAGGAGGGGCGGGGCATCACCAGTTAATTGGTCAATTTCTTAGTGCCCGTAGGGGAGCAGTGTGACCAGGAGCCAACGAGGTGAACTTCGGGAGTCACGAGGGACCATGGAAGCCTGGAATGACTCTTTTTTCAGTCATGGTTCCAGAGGGAGTACAGGATTTATTTCAATTTTTATTATAAAAAGATTGCAGGGGGCTGAGCCCCGGTGGCGTAGTGGTTGTGCACGGGACTGCAGCCCACTGGGTTGGAGGTTCAAGTCCAGCAGCAAGGTTGTGCCTCCCACCACCAGGGGGCAGTGATGCCCCCCAAAAAACAAAAAAGATTGCAGGGGCTGAGCCCCGGTGGCGTAGTGGTTGTGCATGGGACTGCGGCCCACTAGGATGGAGGTTCAATTCCCGCTCACAGGAGCAAAGGCTGGGCCTCCTACTCCCACCACCAGGGCAGTGATGCCTAATAAAAAAATTTTTAAAAAAAGATTGCAGGTTGGGCTGAGCCCCGGTGGCATAAGTGGTTGAGTGCAGGACTGGGGTCCACGGGCTTGGTGGTTCAAATCCAGCGGCGTCTCTCAGGAGCAGCGCTGGGTAGCTTCCGCAACCACCAGAGGGCAGTGATGCCAAAAAAAAAAAAAACGATTGCAGGCTCTAGAACAATTGCTAAAATGATACAAATAATTGCCACATACCCTTCATCCAGAATGAAATGAACATTGTACCATATTTGCTGGTGACACTGTGGGTTGGGCGCTGAAAGACTAACAGAAAGATTCAAATGCACTAGCCTCTCCTGCAAAAAAGTGGAGACTGTCCGCCCCCTCTAACAATTCAGTCTCAGAAACCCTATCTAGGGTGACTATGAGTTACTATGAAATTTAACTACATGCCAAAGGGTTTGCTTTGATTTTGTGTTCTTATTAGGGATCTAAGATCCAGGCTTCAGATGGTTGGGCAGAGAGACAACAGGAAAACCACAATGCATATTATTCACAGGCAATGGGAGAGCAAACTTTCCATTTGTGAGCGACTTTAACCTTGGCCAACGTGCACCGGTTTCTCGACACGCTCGTCAGGTTTGTACCTGACTGCACCTGCCTTCAGCAACATCACAATGCTCTGTCTGACGAGGCCGTTCTCGTCTACCCTGGATCAACTTGTCATGACTCAGACACAGAATCAGCCCCCGAATCCCATCCTGGCCAGGCAGGGGTTATGAGTTGGGCTGCAGGCTGCGAGGTCAGCGGTTCAAAACCACCAGCCACACGACGGGTGCAAGACAGGAACAGTTCTCCCTGTCCTAAAGGGGCGCCATGCGTCGGCACGGACTGGATGGCCGGGAGGGTATATTTTCAAGCCCCATTAGATGGATTGGCACGTGGCCTGCAACCATGTGTTCCGACCTAAGAATTATTCTGAGGACGGCGCGGGTTGGAGCAAGGCTGCCTCTGTCCTACAGAGGGTCACTGGGTGTCAGAATGGACTCAGCGGCACTAAGCGCAACAACCCCCTTGGAATAAATGGGATAAAATCTAAGCTTACTTGTAGAGAAACCTTGTCCAGCTCCCCCCCGGGGGGGATTCCTTGGGTGCAAAGACGGTGAGTAAATCTTGAGTGTGCAACTGCAAGTTCCACCCCGGTGGCACCAACGCTGGGCGAGAAGGAAATTCTTGCTGAAGACAAAAAGACCTCCATCGGGTCAAAAAGTGCTTGCGTATGAGAATGTCTGCTAATCAGATGACGATGCTTGTTGGTCCCATGAAAATGTGTGCTCATTACGAACCATGAAGACATCTTGAGCCTAAAGTCGTTGTGCCTCACTGTTGCCTCTGCATCTCCCTTTTTATGCATCTAAAAGTTGTTTCATCCAAAAAAGAAAAGCCAAGGGGGAATACACACAGCTTAAGGTTCTAGTGACTCTCCTCTGACCATCGGTCAGGGAAATGGAAAACCTTGTTATTGTGCTGGAAGCAGGTTATGGCCAATGCAATAGGACTAAAATGTAGTACCTTCCTATATGACCTCCCTTTTGACTTATTTTATTTTTAAGATCATTGTATTGGGGGCTCTTACAGCTCTTCTAACAATTGTATCAAGCACATTTGTACATATGTTGCCCTCTTCATTTCCAAAACATTTCATACTTGATTTCTTGATAGAAATTCCTCTTTCTCCCCCTCCCTCCACCACCCTCCCACCTCATGAATCCTTGATCAATTTATATTGCTATTATTATTTGTATATTACACTATCCATTGTCTTCCCTCACCCACATTTCTGTTATTCATCCAGGGGTGATGGGGGGAGGGTATATATCCAACCTTGTGATGGTTTCCCCCTTTCTCCTCCTTCCCCTTCCTGACCATCCTTCTACCCTCATCATATCCTTACTCCCACTACTGTTGCCAAAGGGTTTATCTGTCCACCTCTTATTTGTGCCGCTGTGTGCTCACTGGTCTAACTAGATTTGTCAGGTAGAACTAGGTCATGGTAGTGGGAGAGAGGAAGCATTCCAGGAACTAGAGGAATATTGGGTACTCTGTCCCACCTTGGTTGAATCATTTGTTTCTTATAGCCCTTCTGTGGGGGCATTTCCAGTCGTCTACAGATGGACTTTAGGTCTCCACTCCAAACCCCCTCGTTTGCATCGATACAGGTGTTTCTTTGGGATCTTTTGATACTCTTTTCACTGATTTTAAATTTATTCCAGTTGCTAATATTTTCTGCTTTCTTTTCCATTGAGATTTTCCTTTTTGTTATTTTAGTTTTTGTTTGTTTGTTTCAATGTTTTTCTTTATAGGAAATCAAAAGATTTAGCGTCTGAGGTATTAAAGGCTTGAAAGTAAACAAGCAGTCATCTAGCTCAGAAGCAACAAAGTCCACATGGAAGAAGCACACCAGTCTGTGTGAACACAAGGCGTTGAAGGGATCAAGCATCAGGCACCAAAGAACTAAAAATTGCATCATTATAAATGAGAGGGAGTACGGCTTGGGGACCCAAAACCCATTGGTAGGTTTTACAGAAGAGTCATGGGGAAGAAATGAGCCAGTCAAGGTAGAGTGTAGCAACAATAAAATATGCAACTTTCCTCTAGGTTTTTTTTGTGTGTGGGCATCACTGCCCCCTGGTGGGAGTAGGAGGTTCAGCTTTGCTCCTGGAGAGCTGCTGCTGGATATGAACCGCCAACCCAGTGGGCCACAGTCCTGCACACAACCACTATGCCACCAGGGCTCAGCCCTTTCCTCCAGTTCTTAAAAGCTTCCTCCCCTCCACTATCATGATCCCAATTCTACCTTACAAATCTGGCTAGATCAGGGGATGTACACTAGAGCCAGAAACATGGGGGAATCCAGGACAGATGATCCCTTCAGGACCAGTGGTGAGAGTGGTGATATTGGGAGGGTGGAGGGAAGGTGGAGTAGAAAAAGGAACCAATTGCAAGAATCTTCATATAACCTCCTCCCTGGGGTATGGACAAAAGGGAAGTGGGTGAAGGGAGACATCAGATGGTGTACAATATGACAAAATAGTGATGATTTGTAAATTATCAAAGGTTCATGAGAGAGGGGCAGTGGGAAGGGAGGGGAAATATGGGGAGGTGATGCCAGGGGCTTAAGTGGAGGGTGGATGTTTTGAGGCTGATGATGGTGACAGATGTATAAATGTGGTTTGCATCAAATAGATGTATGTATTGATTGTGATAAGGGTGGTATGAGCCCCAATAAGATGATTTTTTAAAAAAGAAATCTAGGGTAGATAAATTCATAGAGACAATAACTGCTTAACAGTTCCTTATGGAAGATGGCTGGGGAGGTTGAGGGAAAATGGGGAGCTAATAACAATGACTGCAAGAATAAAAAAAATCTAAAACTGTGGTAATGATTGTACAACTCTTTTTAACATAATTGAATTATAGGATCTGTGAATTACGGGGCAATAGAAGTGTTAAAATTTTTTCTAAATTAATAAATATCACTTGGGTAGATCATTTGAGACTATATAAGCATGTTTTCCTTACTAAAATTTCACACACTGGGGCTGAGCCCCGGTGGCGTAGTGGTTGTGCACGGGACTGCGGCCCACTGGGATGGAGGTTCAATTCCGGCTCGACGGAGCACGGAGCAAAAGGTTGGGCCTCCTACTCCCACCACCGGAGGGCAGTGATGCCTAATAAAAAAATAAAATTAAAAAAAAATTTCACACACTGTGCTTAACATCCATGGCTGATTCTGACCTGAAACACTGATTGCAATTGCTATGGCCAAATGGTGATTTTCTAATTCGATCATTCCTTCTGTATTAGCTGGTTTCTCCTGTGAGAAGGAAGCTTCTCCTCTCTCCTTGTATTTATTTTATCATTTATTTATTTATCTCTGTGTGGACACTCAGATTCTTATTTATTTTCTGCGTCATAATCTGTTACTGTTGTTATTTTTGAAGGTCAAACTGTATCAGATTTGGCTGGTGGGAGTGCCTTCCATGATTCATTGAGCACTTCCGTACTTTCTGGCCCAGCAAAGCTTTTCTGGCTCATGCTGTCATTTCTTCATCCTGGCCCTGGACTAACCTTTTCGAGGAGACAAACTTCAGACTCATTAATATCAAGTTGATTTTGACTCATAGTAGCCCAGCAGGACACAGTAGGGGCATCCAATAGGGTTCCCAAAACTGTAATCTTTTCGAAGCAGATTATTTTATCTTTCCCCTGCAGACCAGCTGGCGGGTATGAACCTTTCCGTTAACATTAATCATCATGCCACTAAACCAAAAATGTAAAAGGCACAATTATCGAGTCGCGTCTAATTCATAGCAATGCGAAAGAACAGAGTAGAACTGTTCCATAAGGTTTTCAAGGCTGAAAATCTCTACAGAGACAGATTGCCGCAGCTTTCTCCTAGGGCAGGAGTTCTCAACCTGTGGGTCACAACCCCTTTGGGGATCAAACGACCCTTTCGTAGGGGTCACTCAATTCATGACAGTAGCAAAGAAACAGTTTCCAAATAACACATTGCACTTATGAAGTAGCAACAAAAATAATTTTATGGTTGGGGAGTCACCACAACACAAGGAACTGTATTAAAGGGTCGCGGCCACTAGGACCGTTGAGAACCACTGTTCCATAGAGTGGCCAGTATTTTCAAACAGCCAACCTCTAGGTTAGCAATCAAAAGTTCAACCACTGTGCCACCAGGGCTATACACACCCAACACACACACGATGACATCTCATTACCATCATATAGATTTTGACTCATGGTGACCCATATATGTCAGTGTAGAACTGTATTTCATAGGTTTTCAAGACCTTTTTCTTGTTGCTGTTGGGAATAAGCACAGCAAAGCATATGCCAATTCCACAGTCTCCAAATAACACATTGCATTAGGTAAATTTGCTATGCAAGATCTCTTTAAAGTGTTGAAAAGCAAGGCGGTTACTGACGACAAAAATGAAGCTGACCCAAGCCATGGTATTTTCAATTGCCTCACATGCATGTGAAAGTTGGACATTGAATATGGAAGACCAAAGAAGAAGTGAAGCATTTGAACAAAAGTGTGGGTGAAGAATACTGAAAATACCATGGACTGCCAAAAGTGGGGGAACTTTGTCTTGGAAGAAATACAGCCAGAATGCTCCTTGAGAGCCAAGGATGGCAAGACGACTTCTTACATACTTTGGAAGTGTTGTGGGGAGAGACCCGCCCCTGGAGAAGGACATCACGCTTAGTACAGTAGAGGGCAATGAAAAAGAGGACGGTTCTCTGCAAGGTGGACAGGCACGGTGGCTGAAACAAGGGGCTCAAACATAAAAACAAACATGAGCATGACACAAGACCAGGTGGTGTTTTGTTCTGTTTTGCATAGGGTCATAAATGGGACCCCACTTCATGGCATTTAGCAACAACAAAGGGCGACTGAAGTGGTAAACAAGTAGATACATAAAATGAGCTCACAGCAGCATCTTGGAGTAGTAAGCACTAAACAATGTGAATCATTTGTATTTGGCAGGATTAAATCAACAAATAGATCAGGCATCAAACTTCAGGATCTCGATAGAATAGAAAAGTGATATGTGCACCAAGGTGCTGACCTAAAACATTCTCACTGCCTGGGCTTCTGAATTCCCTATGAAACTTCAGCGACCCAGGCTTTGTACCGTGTGCCTTAGTTCCTTGATGTCAGTGAGCTCATCTTCATTTCACGCCACACAAACATTTGTCCCTTATTCATTCTCTCTCTTCTTCTTTCTTTCCCTCTCCACCCACCTCTCCCTCTCTTTCTCATTTAGTCCCAATTTTCCAAATCAGGTTATCTACATCCCGCAAGCCAGGTTACAAGTGTCATATGCAGTGAGGGATATAAGCATTTCCCAAGGATGATCTCAGAAAAAAAGAAGAACTTGCTGATGCTGTAGAATTTGAGATATCTTTGAGAACTCATAGTCATCTGAATGACTATACCTAATTATAAAAATTTACTTTAGCACTGGTCATAGTTGACATCAACTGAGCTCCTCTTAGGACATTAGTATTAGCAACATCAAACGTAAGTATCCAGCATGGAACAGAAACCCTCAGCGTTCTCCCTCATGGTGGTTGGTTGGTATGGCAGCCAGGTGCTTATGTTAATTACATGATTGAGATGTAGGGTTGGAGTCTAACCTGTTAATCTGGAGATAGCCATTGAGGAGCCAAAGAGGTCTATGTGTGGGCATGGCTTTCTCCTGAGACTTCTGGGAAATCTCGCGATATTTCTCTCGTGAAGATGAGGAGCTAGCTTCCCAGTTGTTGAGAGTTAGTCTCAGAGATGATGAATCATGGACAAGACAAGATGGCAGCATCTGAAGAGACGGAGAAGCCACACAGCTTTTCCCTGATGGAGCCATATCTCTGAAGCTGGAGAGGCCACATGGGGACCCCTGCCAGTGATGAGTTGCTTTTGCCACCACTGGATGCTGTTGATGAACTCTGAGCCCTGGAAGCAAGGAGCCATGGGCAGACCCCTGCCAGCGCCGGAATTCTGCACCTACTGACCTGTGACTTCGTGAGTCGAAAGGAGACATTATAGACTGGTATCAGGCATATGGACTAATATCGGACTTGTGACTTTGAACTGGACTGGGTTGGGATGCTTTCTCAGTATTTCATTCCTTTTGTATATAAACCCTTTCCTTATAGCCATATGTGTATCTATGAAATTTGTTCCTCTAGTCTACGCGGACTGACACAGTAGGTTTGAACTGGCAACCTTATAGTTACAGCCTAACATGTAACCCACTACATCACCACTAGAGCTCCCCACAAATCAGTGATACCAAACTGTATAAATCATACAAAAATACACCCATACATACACCTTTCACAAAAGCATAGTATCTGCTACCAGGTGATACTTTTCCACCTTCCTTTGGCTTGAGTCAATTCATCTTAAGCTCACACAATTCTTCCAATCAAGGATATTTGGGGGGCCCTCGACAAAAATGGTCTTTCATCAATGAGAAGAACTCATGATCTAGGGATTGTTGGGGCATTTAGCGCCTGTTTTCAAGCACTAGGAAAAATGGGCAAGGAGATCTGTCTTGACCAGCAAGATTAATACTCAAAGGAAAATGGGCCCAAGTTAAGGAAGGAACCAGTCTGACTAATTGCCAATTTTCCTTTCTCCCTCTAAAGAGGGATCTTTTTTTTTTTTTAAGTAAAACTTGAGAGGTTAGGCCAAAGAGGTGATAAGAGAAGGTATTTTTGATGCTGATGTTACATGAAAAGCAGAAGCAGCCATGGTCACTCTTGGCCTCAAATATCCACAGCGTTGAAATCAGTCTTGCCATATCACACAGAGTGACCCCGAGAAGGAGCTGGCCTGCCAGCGCTGGGCAGCTCTTTGGGTATGTACATATGGCTCTGAAAAAAGGTCGAAAATGAAAAGAATGCTAGCCTAGCCTCATTTAAAAGATATTAATCAGATAATCAGGAGTTCCATGGGGGGAAACTGAGCTTTTATTTCTGCAAAACCCTGACTCAAAGGCCATGAGTTTGGTTTTTTGGTACTTAGATAATGGTGATCTCAGCCGTTTGTAAAATTATATTTATAGCTCTCAAATAGCTTTTAAATTGTTGTGAGGGAGAAGATTGGCTCTTTCATCTCAAAAGTTTGTTAAGTCCTGACCCAGAGTAAGACCAAATTAATAGATCCCGGTCTTTTAACCTGTTTTAAAGTACAAATTGCACTGTCACCTGAAAGCTTGCAGGTCTTTTCATTGCCTCGGGATCCCCACAGGACAGTAGTTAAAGCTTATTTGAAAGATGAAGGAATAAAGGGCTTCACCCCAAGGATATTAAACACAGACTTGTGGGATGAAGTTAGGACTTTTCCACAATTATATCTACTCCAGAATAGTAAGGAAATATTAATAACCATCTCCCATCTCAGAAACTTAAAATTACTCTCCTAAAGGTGTCAGGTCTCTGTCTCACACACAAGATAGGGCAGACTCCTTGCTGTCAGGATAATGGGTGATTCCCACTGAAAACCGTCACTAAAACAAGTCTCCAGCCTAAGGGTCACCACCTCTGAAAGCTTTAGTTAGACAAGTCTCCAGCCCAAGAGTAATTAGGGATAGGCTGGCACCATCAGGAATCTTGGATCATCCAGCTTGTCACATGCAGACCCCTACAGCGTTCCTCTCCTATGACGTGTGTGTGTCTAGATCGTCCCTCTCTTCACTATTGCGTATAGCACCACCCTTTGCTGTGACGTGTATCCTTGCCTGTAGTTTGGGGCTAGCAGACCCCAAGAAAGAAGAAGGAGAAGAAAGTCTTGGAAAAGAATAAAGACTCGCTCTCTCCACACGGATCACCAAGCGGAACTGAGGTGAGCGTATTACCATGAAATGTATCTGACTCCATTATTTCTCTCTGTCTCATGCTCTCTATGACTTTATTATAATAATTAATTATTGCCGTGCAATTGCGTCTGCCAGATTCCTGGTGTTATTGTTGGAGGCTGGCTCCTCTGACACAGACTGTCAAAGGGACCAAAAGCTTTGTCCTGAAGGATGTACAGCCCAACACTCTAATTAGTAGCTGGATGGTGAGAGTGTCTTACGTACTTTGGATATGTTATCGGGGGAGACCAGTCTCCAGAAAAAGACATCACGCTTGGTGAAGGAGAGGAAGAAACTCAAGGAAATGGATTGGCCCAGTGGCTGCAACAATGAGCTCAAATACAGCAATTGTGTGGGGGACACAGGACCAGTCAATATTTCATTCTATTGTAGACACAGCCTTTATGAGTTGAAACCTACTCAAACGTATTTAACTACAGCAACAACTGCTGGAGATCTATACTAATTCTGCCACTCACTCCCAGGGTGTCCTAAGCAAAGTGCTTAAAGTCTATGAGTTTTTATTTCCTCAAATCTACTGTATAATCTTACTTACATTAAATATATAAAATAGGCAAGTGTGTACAGGCCAAAGTTTACTAGTAATTGCTGTGAGTGGATAGGAAGGAGATAGGGAAGTGGGGCCATTTCTAGGGAACACTGAGCTTTTGTTAAGAGTCAGGGAAATTTGAAAACACAGTGGTAAAGGCTTCCACAACATGATGAACATAATTAACATCACTGAATGGACATGTAAAAAAATGTTGAAGTATCAAATGTTTTGTTAAAATATTTATTGCAATAAGAGGACTATAAAATTGAAAAAGAGGGAGAGGAGAACAAAAGGAGTATAGTGATGCTAAATTTTCCTCGTAATATCTAAAGCAGATGAATGCTTACATATTGATTTGATTTAAATTATGATTCAAAATCATACACTAAAAATAGATGGTGGAAGGGAAATAAAAACAAAACTTATTTTTTATTTTACACTTTTTCCTTATAAAATATACACAACAAAACACACACCTGTTTAACAGCTTCTCTGCGTATAACTTCACCTTATACTTTTTTAAATATAGATTTTATCAGGGACTCTTATAGTTCTTATAACATTCAATACATCATTTGTATCAAGCACACCCATACACATGTTTCCATACTCACTTTTAAATATTTTCTACTTGAATCCTTGGCATAAATTTCTCTTTCCTCTTTCCTCTAGTTCTTTTTTTTTAATGCTAGCTCCCCATATTTCCCCTCCCCCCATGAACTCCTAATAATTTACAAATTATTACTACCTTTTCATATCGTACACTGTCCAATGTGTCACCTCACCCACCCACCTGTTGTCCGCATCCCAGAGAGATCATATGTAGATCCCTGAAATCAGTTACCCCCTTCTACTCCACCATCCCTCCACACCCCCCCCCCAGTATCACCACTCCCCCCACTAGTCCCAAGGGATCATCTATCTTAAATTCCCCATGCTTCTGACTCCAGTGTACATTCCCTGGTCTAGCTGAATCTGTCTAGTAGAACTGGAATCATGATAGTGGGTGGGAGGAAGCATTTGAGAACCAGAGGAAAGTTGCACATTTCATTGTTACTACACCGAACCTCGACTGGCTCATCTCCTCTGTAGGAGGATGTTGCTTCACTTATTGATGGACTTTGGGTCCCCAATCTGCACCCTCTCTCATTTATAATGATATAATTTTTAGTTCTTTGATGCTTGATACCGGATCCCTTTGACACCTCATGGTTGCACAGGCTGATGTGCTTCTTCCATGTGGGCTTACTTCTGAGGTGAATGGTGACTTGTTTACTTTTAAGCTTTTAAGACCCCAGACGCTACATCTTTTGATAGCCGGGCACCATCAGCTTTCTTCACCACATTTGCTTATGCACACATTTGTTTTCAGTGATCATATCTGGGAGGTGCACATCATGGAATACCAATTTAACAGAACAAAATGTTCTTGCACTAAGGAAGTACTTGAGTGGAGGTCCAGTGCCCATCTGCTGTTCTAATACGAACCCTATAAGTATATCCACATTGATCTATTTCCCCATCATCATATATAAATATGTGCACCTATGTACATGCCTGTATTTATAAATGCCCCTTACTCCCCAGTTCTTTCCTCTATTTCCTCATATCTCCTCCCGACTCACCATCATGCTCAACCTCTATTTGGGTTTCAATGTTTTCTCTCTGTTACATTAGTCTTCATCAATCCCTATCAGACTTCCCACACCCTCCCCGCCACCAAACCTGAACCCCCCACTATCCCCAACCCACCGTCCCTGGGCTGGCCAACAGCCCCCCCCCCACCCACGTCCACCCTGGAACCATCAATCCTGGCATCCCTGTCCCCAGATCACCCATTGAACCCACCCCATCCAGATAGACCTGCAGAGAAAGCGAGGTTCTTTTCCCACTTTTTCCTTTAGACAGGTTAACTACAGGATGTGCTATCACAAAAATCAGCTCACTAATAACAAGGAGAATGACTAAATTCAACTGGAAACATTAAAGTATAAGAGGTTATCGTATTCAGTTTATATGAGTGCCTTAGTTATTTAATGCTGTCATAACAAAATAGTCCACAATTGAGCAGCTTTAAAGAACAGAAATTTATTTTCTCTCAATTCAGGAAGTTCCTTCCAGGGGTATTGATCCCAAGAGCACTGCTTAATAAGCATTCTGGTTTCCAGTGGAAAGTCAATTACTCCAAGAACCACAACCTGAAACACGCAACTCCTACAATGTCCCTCCACCTTGGATTACCCACAGTTGGGGAAGCTGAAGCATGTGTTGGAGATGTTGTGGTGAGTTTGAAGGTTATGAAAATAGGCTCATTCTCCAAATGAAGGCCCCAGAAACTTTCCTGCCCTTGAGAGCAGCTGAACTCAATCCTGATGTCCATTGTGGTTTCTACACCTAAAGAGGTCACAGAACAAATTCCTACGAGAGATCAAAATAGTTTGAGCTCAGCAGAGTTCCCTGAGCTCATCGAGAGTCCCAGAGAGGTTGGGAGAGAAGACCTCAAGCCTATGAGAAGCAGGTAGGCTTCCCTCCTCAACAGGGTTCTGAATCTGGGCATCTCTGCCATCTGAGATGGGAAGAAGATAAAGATAGAAGGTTGCTACTAGCGGTTGAGTAAAAGACAGGGCTAGGAAGCAATATCAAAAAATGCTTTCTCTCTTTACACTCTAGATCAATTTAGCTCCTCTTTCCTCCTTTATCTTATCTCTTATTCGCTGCTGATTAGAAAGTCAGAAAGATAAGAGGGAAATAGGATAAAACTTTTGGTAATCTTGGCTCAAATGTAGAACCCATGTGAAGAAGTAATTCAAGGGAAAGATCAATTTTAAATGAATTGGGAAACAAGAGAAGATATCTGGCTGTGGGAAGTGAACACCAGTACACTGGATGCCCACTTTCCCCCTCTGTTCCACCTCATGCAGGTATTTATTGCAGCCTTTTGGATGTGAAGGTATCTGAGTGTCATAACTATTTTCCTCTTGATTAACAAAAGAAAGATTGGTGGCTTGGACCCACACAGCAGTTCCGTTCAGCATGCCTATCTCTATGAATTCCCAGAGAGATCAATGTATAAGATAAGAACCAGGGTGGGGGGACGGGGGAAGAAGTCCGTAAAACTGAGTTGTGAAGCACAAGGGATCGTGATGAGTTGAAGTTGACTTGATGGTCTCAAACCAAAACAAAACAAAACTCACTGCCATCGGGTTAATATCGACATAGAGCAACCCTACAGGACAGGATGGAACTGCCCCATGCACTTCCAAATCTGTAACTCTGTGCCGGGGTGGGAAGCCCATCATTCTCCCTTAATGGCAGCAGTCTTGGGTTTTGTTTTGGTTTATAATTTTGTTTTGACAGTTCCAAACATGATATGGGCTCCGCTTCTCACAGAGCTCAGCTTAACATTGAAACCTACATTTTAGGCTTATGTCCATCCTCCTTGATGATGGCCAGGACATGCCTTATCCCATAGTTCCTGAGGAACCCGAACTCAAATAAATAGACAATAGGAACTCAGGAAAAGAAGCAAAAACAATAATACACACACACATGCCAGAATTTAGAGGCATACCTTCAATCTCCTTTCCAAAACTCCGCTCCATTTTCCCAAGTATTCAGCATGCATGAGACGTGGGAGGACCCAGCCTTAGTTGCTCACTCCAAATATTCCTCTTCACTTCACATTCCTTGCACCAATAATTTATTGTGCTACTGTATGTTTTATAAATTGCACTTTTATATAGTACTCCATTAGCAAGATGAGATCATTCAATCATCAAGCAATGGCAGTTAGATGCAAACCCTCATCTTTTGTCTCTTAGTCCAGGACATTTTATACCAATCCACAACGACACACACACACACACACACACACGCCTCAGCTTTCCAAGATTGAATTCCCCATCTTATTCCCTTCCCATTGCAGAAATTAGAATTTCTAAATTCTACAATCCATTCAAAATAAAGATAGATTTCCCATTGTAACACCAAAGGCTATCCTGAATGCCGGGTTTAAAATATTACACTAAATTTTTTTTCAGGAAGAATTTTCTTTTGTGTGTGCCAGTGGAAATTTATCAAAATTGAGACAGTACATAGCTTGCTTGTGTCTGAAACATAGTTGTTTAAGATAAAAACTTTTAAAGTTTGCAGAATCTGTAGGAGAGGTAGCGTGGTGGTTTAAAGCCTACGTTCTAGCATTACCCCTGCATCTAAATCTTATTCCTGCTTTTTACTTAATGTGTGTTCACTTTGCCTCTATTTATCAGCTTTCTCATAAGAAAAATGGGAAGAAAAGCTTATGCTTCGAAAAGTTGCTGTGCGTAGTAAGAAACAAGGTACTGCCTGCCAGAAGGTAAATGCCTAATTGCTGACTTACTTTCGGTTATTCAAAGCATGGAGGGGAAGCATAGACTTTCTTAGGAAGAAAATATTCCAAACTCATAAAAGTTAAGCAGGTAATTAGCATATGAGGGCTTGGGGTTTGTTAACCGTCCTATGAACTTCTTTGAGAACATCCTCAAACAGGTGGAGGGTGGGGGCAGCATTAGCAATGATGAAGAGAAGGTAGTGGTTTCACGTATGTGCTCTGTGCCTATAAACATTCTAAGTGCTTTAAAAACATTATGTCATTAAGGCCTCATTGAAGTCTTATGGGATATGTTAATATCCTCTCTTTACAGGTGAGAAAATTAAAGTTTAAAGGATACTTTCTAGTGTTACGTGCCTGCTCTTAAGCACCTGGAAAGTAGGCATCAAAATGTCACTGAATGCATGAGTACATAAATAAATGGTCATTCCTTGAACAGCTGAGAAAAAATGTCTGTACTATGCCATTCACAATGTCTGAATGAAGATTTGTACACACCTTATGGACTTGAAGACATTTGAATCAGTAGTTTTCATGGTAGCAAAGAGTTAGGGGACCCATAGAGGAAAGAATTACCTCACAAATGGTGTATGCATACAAAGAAAAGAGTCAAAGATATTAATTAAATTAATTAATTAAAGGATATCTCTCAAAATTTTGTGTCAAAAAGGAAAATAAAATAAAAGCAGAGAAGCTACTAGATGGGTGGAGGAAAAGTGGGGTAGAGAGGGGAAACCAACTTCAGGGATCTACATATAACCCCCTACCAGGGGGACAGACACTGGGGGAAAAGACAAGAGGAGACATCGAGCAGTGTAAGTTATGACAAAACAATAATTTATGGAGTATTGAGAGTTGGTGGGGGAGTGGGGAGCAAGGATGGAGGGGAAGGGATGGGAGGCTGAGGTCAGAGGCCCAGATGGAAAGGTGGAGGTTCAGAGAGCGATGACAGCTGCAGGCATGTGAAGAAGCATGGCACAATATATGTATTTATGTATTATGAGAAACGATGTATGAGCCCCCAATAAAGTTATTTTTAAAAATAAAAAATAAAAGCAGAATGCAGGGCTGCCACAGTTTTACTCATGCGAATTGGAAAATTACACATAAACCCAACTAGAAACATTTTCTCCAAGGAGTTATGCCTAGCTAAATAAACAAGTGGAAAATCGGCATAGCAGGCATAGGCTTAAGGGTGAATGTCCATGAGGTAGGGACACGGGGATGTGTGGGAAAAGAGAGACAAGTCAGAAGTAAGAAGTACATATAAAGGATGAATTTTCTTTTCATTTACATGTGACTTACTATCTGTTTGACTCCTACTAGGGAATATGCATTTCTGAATAAGTGCCTCTAAGGATAAAACAAGCAACAAGGATATTGTTGACCTGTGTGTATTAGCCCCCTGGAGCTCCTGCCGACTCTGTAAGGGGTCATTTCATTGGGAAGGAAATGCAAAGAGAAATCCTAGAATGACATCACTGAAATTTGCTCTGAAATAGGCCAGGGTAAGTAAAACAGTATTGCTACTAGGGTTCCAATTCATACATCCATAAGTTTATGGAGAAAACACACACACACACACATTGAAACATGAGTCTGTAATCAGTGGGGAAAAGGTCCAATCAAAACAATGGCTTCCAAGGAGACCTATGAGGCCAGTTAAATTCAAGGTAAAAAGATGGACCCTGGAGGTTATGGTGATTATTTGGGGGGCCCTCAAAAGAGAACTCTTAATATATTTTCTCAAAGGACAGAGGATGGTCACAGGAGCTTCTTAGGAAAAAGTATTACAGACATAGAAAACTGCACTGGTGTGGAAAGGCCAGGGAAAGAAGCGCCCAAGAATTTGTTTCTCCATCACAATGCACCTGCTCCTTCTTCAAGATTGGCAAGGACTGCCCTGTGACAATTTCACTGGCATACTTGATCCCTCCACCCTATAGTCCTGATCTGGCCCTTTCAGACTTTTGTTTCCAGAATTTAGAGAGCATTTAAATGGAAACACAATCTGAGTCCCCTGCGACTGCCAACAACTGTTGTTTTGGTGAGGTACAAAGAGCTGAGTGCAGAATTCTTTGGGGGAAGGCTTATCAAAGGAGGAAGAGCGCCCACTGAAATGTACAGATGTAGATGGAGAACATCTTGGGAAACAGTAGCTTCACATTCTGATCTGTATTGTTGTTTAATAAAGATTTCTATGATTCTGTAGCAATACTTTTGACTGACTCTAGTATAATCACCTGATCTAAAACAGCTTCCTCACACAACCCTTGCTAATCTCTACCCCTTTACACTGTTGTCTTTTTTTTTTTGGGGGGGGGGTTGCATCACTGCTCTCCGGTGGTGGGAGTAGGAGGCCCAGCCCCACTGCTGGAATTGAACCTCCATCCCAGTGGGCCGCAGTCCCGCGCACAACCACTACGCCACCGGGGCTCAGCCCCTGCAGTTGCCTTTTTTTCATAAAATGTAGATCACACACATCTATGGATATCTGCACGTGTTCATAGGTGTGTGTGTGTGTGTGTGTATTCTCCCCGGTTGGAATACAAAACTTATAAAGCCAGGATTTTCTTTGCCTTTTCACAGTTGTGTCCCCACCCCCAGAAGAATATTTTTCACACAGTCGGTACTCAAGTGGCATGTATGTTAAGAGGTCATAGTCAATTGAACCAGAAAGCTTCCACTCTGGTCCTAAAGAAAAATCCCCGTCCTGAAGTCCACATTGGTCAACACACGGAGCTTGTAAAATGTGGGGATCGGAAGGGGAAGGCAGCCATGGTCTTTGTGACAAGTTGCTCACACGGTGGCGAATCTGAACCTTAAGGAGGAAAAGTCGAGGTCAGAAGAAGCAGAGTCCTAGCTTGTGACTAAAGTTAGCAGAGAGATTTTAGGTAAACCACTGGAGCTTCTCGATTCTAGCTGACTCTGTGATGATGGAAAAATTAAACCAAACCAGCAGTGTCTCCGAGTTCATCCTCCTGGGACTGTCCTCAAGGCCCGAGGACCAGAAGCCACTCTTTGTCCTCTTCCTCATCATGTACCTCATCACCATAGCAGGGAATCTGCTCATCATTCTGGCCATCCACTCTGACCCCCGGCTTCAGACCCCCATGTATTTCTTCTTGAGTTTCCTGTCCTTCACGGACGTTTGCTTCACCACAGCCATTGTTCCCAAGATGCTGGCGAACTTCTTGTCTGAGAAGAGGACCATCTCCTATGCGGAGTGTCTGACCCAGATGTATTTTCTCTATGCTTTGGGCAACACGGACAGCTTCATCTTGGCAGCCATGGCCTACGACCGTTACGTGGCCATCTGTGAGCCTTTCCACTATGTTACCACCATGAGCCGCTGCCGCTGTCTCTCCTTGATGGTCTTTTCTTGCTCCCTCTCGCACCTCCATTCCCTCCTGCACATTCTCCTGCTGAAGCTGCTAACCTTCTGTGACTCCAACATTATCCACCACTTTCTCTGTGACATCAATCCTTTGCTGAAATTGTCCTGCACCTCCACGTTTGTCAATGAAACGGTGATAAAGACCGAAGGACTGGTTGTTTTGGTGACCCCCTTTTTATGCATTGCTTTCTCTTATATACGAATCCTCATCGCGGTGATCAAGATTCCCTCTGCTGCAGGGAAACACAAGGCATTTTCCACCTGTGGCTCTCACATCACCGTGGTAACCCTCTTTTATGGAAGCATCTTCTATGTCTATCTACAGCCTCTATCCACCTACACTGTCAAGGACCGCGTGGCAACAATCGTCTACACAGTGTTGTCCTCCATGCTGAACCCTTTTATCTACAGCCTGAGAAACAAAGACCTGAAACAGGGCCTGCAGAAGCTGATGGGCAGAAGGAATGTCTAGCCCATTCTCTCTTGACAAGCCCTGGAGTATGATCTGCTCCACTTGGACCTGGTTTACTACTGGTGTTTGTGTTCATCGACTTGTTTAATTTACATGACGCAAGGCTGTCATGGGCATGTCCAAGCATTTTCATGATCCAGAAGTTAGCTCTGCATCTTTTAAAATGTCACTAGTCTCCCTCCCTTATCCTCCTCTCTTTCCTTCCAAATACTGTTGTAAACTAACCCTTTCCCCACAAATAGTTCCTGAACAAATTTCTTCTTGTTTATTAAAACAGAGCTTCCAAAATTCTTCACATTTCAGTATATTGCTCAACTTGTAGCTACTCGAAGGAAGCAAAGAATGGAAGGAAGGGGGAAATAGAAAGAAGGAATAAGAAGAAGAGGAGAGAGAGAGTTAGTCTTTCCTGGAATCCTAGAAATGACCCATCTCTCTCCTGTCAACTTGGACAGAACCATGCTTCTTCATCCCCCATTGAGTATCACTTGAGATATTTGGTTCTAGACCTTGTAGCAAGTAATAGTTCAGCAGTAAACTCCAATAAGCTGTCTGACTTGAAAGTCAGCTTCCACTATCCAGGTGGCTCCTGAGAGGGTTAAGATTGTATATCAACTTAGCAGAGTCACAATTCTTTGGTTTGACTGCTACGTCATCCACCATGATAAGATGTCATGTACTCACTTCCATGATGAAATATGCCATGAGCTGCAAATCAGTTAAAAAGGCATTTCCTTTGGGAGTATGGCTTGTATCAAATATATATGTGTCAGAGTTCACTCGTCTGCTGCTCTTTGGATCCTGTGTCCAGCCCCTATCACTGAGCCTTTCGTTGTTGGGACTTATGTGAGTGGCCTCAATATTGGCTGTGGATCAGGAGATTGATTAGCCTTGACTGACCTGTCAATCTGGGGTCTGCTAACCCATCCAGTTATGAGTCAACTGAAGCCTCTAATCTGACGTCTAACCCTGGACTTGACTTTCCAGTCTCTTCAACTCTATAAGCCATTTCTCTCTTCCTCTTCCTCACATCCTCCTTCTCCCCCCTCTCTCTCCCTCAAATTCTCCCTCTCACACACACCAGAATAGAGACCACAGCTTCTCAGTCAATCCCCAAGCTTGAGCCACTTTACAGGCCTACACCTCTTGAATGAAGAGGAGGCCAGGTCCCATTAAGAAAGGGTCCCATTATACTGCCAAATTCTTCCCTGCTAATCTTTCTCACAGCCTCCTCCAAAGGAATTTATGGCCTTTATGGAAGTATACAAGTATACAAGTATCCTCTTAATTAGAAGAAGAATGGAACACTGAGAAAGGATCCCAAGCCAGTCCAGTACTAGGTCATAAGTTCAATATTGGCCCATATATCTGATACCAGTCTATAAAATCTCCTTCCATCTCACGAAACACATGCAGTGGTGGTGCTGGCAAGGGTCTCCCCATGGCTCCTCATTTCCAGGGTTCAGGGTCCATCAGCAGTATTCTTTGGTGGTGGGAGCATCTCAGCACTGGCAGGGGTCTCTCTGTGGCTTCTCCAGCCCCAGAGGTCTGGTTCCATTAGGGCAAGCCCATGTGGCTTCTCCTCCAGCTCCTCCATTTCCCAGGAATTAGGATCAAACAGCATGCTGTCATCTCATCTTGCCAGTAAAGACTCCCAACAACTGAGGAGATGCTCTCTCATCTCCACGAGAGAAATATTGCAAGACTTCCCAGAATTCTCAGAGAAAGCAATGCCCACAGAGGTCCCATTGACTATCTCCAGATTGACAGGCTAGACTCCACCCCTAGACTTCCAATCATGAAATTGACACCAAGGATATGACCGCCACACCCCTGTAGGATTATAATCTCAGAAACCCACAGGGGCAGTTCCACTTTGCTTTGGGTTGGAACTGACTCAATGGTAGTGAGTTCGGGTTTGGGAGAGAACCTATCCTAAAACAATCTCTGTAGCTCTGCTTCAGGTAGCTATTATTGGGTCCTCATAAGCACACGTTCACTTCTCCAGAACCTCCTTTTAGACACAATGTTCTATGAAGATGCCCTTGCTCCAGCTATAATAATCTCTCAGCTCAGTTTTCGAAGTAAGATCTATTTTTATATACTTACATTTGTATTTCATTCCTAAAGTCAGGTGGTTAGGCTTCTAAGGAGAATAATCCTTGAAAAGAAATCATTTCTGGCTCAGAACTATGAAGAGAAATCACTAGGTAGCAAAGCCACCTAGAGACTGAGTGAACTTTTCTAGAAAAGGAAACATGACAAACACTGAAGACAAAAATTTTTTACCATGTTTGTATGTGGTTATTTATTATTTGTCATTTGACTATGTTTTCACAATGAAGATGCCGGCATTTTCTTAGTTTTTCTTTCTAAAAATGTTGTGACATAGGTTTCCAAGTTTCCTTTAGTTTTTTGTCTATGAGTTCCTTTAGCTCTCTGAGCATATTTAAGATGATTTAAAGGTTTTGTTTAGTAAACTCAATGTCTGTGCTTCCTAGGAAACAGTCTCTGTTTACTTCCTTTTTCCTGTGAAAAGGCCATACTTTCTTCCTTTCTTGCAAGTTTCATGATTTGGGATTGGCAATTGGACATTTTAAATATTATCATTTGCTAACTATGGAAATCTCATTTGCTAACTCTGAAAATCAGATTCTTACTCCTCTGCATGACTTTTTGTGTCTTTCTGTGGATTATTTGTCTATTCAGTGATTGGTCGATTATTTTTTAAAGGCTATATTTTTCATTCTGTTTGGTCTCTGAATTCTCTGTGTCTTTACATGTGAGCAGTTAGTGGTTTAGCAGAAATATATTTAAATGTCTGAAACCAAAAAGAAAAGATATGCTCTTCAAGTCTTTGCATATTGGCCCTTTGTTGGAGTAACCCTTTAACACTTTGTCAATCCATTTAGAACTCTGCCCTGGTCTTCAATTCCTGTTTATTCTGAGCCTAAAAGTCAGCCAGAGAAGAAAATATATAATCTTCTCAAATCTTTTGGAGTAGATGTTCTTCTCTGATATACATGTCACTTTCTAGAATTTCTTTTGTATGCTGAAGGCTTTCCAAGTCCTCATTCCCCAAAGCCATTCTCTTTCAGGATTTTTCTTCCCAGGATTTGGCCATGTCTGTTGTCTAACCAATAGTAAACTTTGCATCAGGTGGCAGTGACTTGCTCACCTGCCTCTCCTTTGTTTTCAAGAACACTCACCACGTGATCATTTTTCCACTCCAGGAAACTAGATTTAAGTGAAAAAAAGAAGGCTGTTAGCATCCGTCTTTCACAGAACTCTGAGATAGGTCCAAAGAAACATGATTCTTGAGGATTAAGGCTTACTCTGCTCCCTCTGGAGACATGCACTCCCATTAGGAACACAGATTGACATCTTCAAGATGGTCACTGCACAAGGGAAGGGAGTGAAACAAGACTTATTTAAAACACCACGTAGCTCTCCTACAGTCACCTTTCTCTTTGAGTCACCTTTTTCTGAATTTGACTTTTCTTTAGAGTCTAAGATTAAACTATGATCAAGAAACTCAAAGCTGATTGTGATAGTCATTCTATTCATGTTACATGTAAAAAGCACTAAGTTGGTAGATGCTGTATTATATATTTTATCACATTGATTTTTTTCCCAAGGAAGCAAATAAAAACAAGTATAGAGTTACTATATGACCAAACTGTTCCACCTCTACATATGTACTCAAGAGACTTGAAATCAAACACTGACACTTGTATGTCAATGCTCAGTGCAACATTAGTCACCGTAATTCAAATGTGGAAACAATGTCCATCAAAGATGAATGGATAATCAAAATTTATTCTATACATTTAATGAAATTGTATTCAGTCAAATTGAAAAACAAAGTTCTGGTATGTGTATATTATGGATGACCATTGAAAACATGCAGAGGGAAGTAGGTCATACACAAAAGGATAAATACTGTACGATCCTATTATGAAACATTGAGGCTAAGCAAATGCATAGAAACACATTTATTAGTGGATAGCAGAAGCTGGAATTTGAAGAAGTAGTGGTGGCACAAAGGGCTCAGCATTGGCCTACTAACCGCAAGGTCAGCAGTTCAAACCTGCTAACCACTCCATAAAGGACAGATGAGGCTTTCTATTCCCCAAAAGATTTAGACACAGAAACCTTATATAGGATAGCTAGGAGTCAGAATAGACTCCATGGCTGTGGATTTCTTTTGCCTTTCTTTTATTAATTGACCATAAGTTTGAGAGAAAGGAAACTGGGAGTTATTGTTGCAGGGGTACTAAATTTATATTTTGTTACTTTGGGTACCATTGAGTCTGTTCCAGCACAAAATGACCTTCTGTACAACATAACAAAATCCTGCCTGGTCCTGTATCATGCTCACGGCTGTTGTCTCTGAGGTTATTGTTGCTGCCTCTGTGTCAGTCCAGCTCCATGAGGGTCTTCTTCTTTTGGTGGGGGGGGGCATCACTGCCCTCTGGTGGTCGTGGGAGGTACCCAGCCACTGCTGGATTTGAACCGCCAAGCCCGTGGGCCACAGTCCCGCACAACCACATGCCATTGGGGCTCAGCCCAAGGGTCTTCCTCTTTTTCCTGACCTTCTCCTTCACCAAACATGATGTCCTCCTCCAGGGGCTTTCCCTGATTGGCTGTCCAAAGTATGTGAGACAAAGTCTCACCACCCTCGCTTCTAAGGCTCATTCTGACTGTACTTCCTTCAAGACAAATTTGTTCTTCTGGCAGTCAATGGGATTGTCAATATCCTTCACTGACGTGATAATTCAGTTGGATTCCTTTATAATGCATTGGATTCTTCTGAGCTCTTCCTTATTCATTGCCCAGCTTCCACATGTATATGAGGAGATTGAAAATGCCACAGCTTATGTCAAACACATTGTAGTACTCAAAGTTACATCCTTGTTCTTTAATACTTTGTTCTTTAGTTGTGCAGATTTGCCCAATGCAAGACATTGCTTTTGTGATTGCTATTTCCATGAATGTAGATAGTGGCGCAAGTTAAATGAAATCCTTGACAACATTAAAAGAGTTTGTGTTTGAAGTGATATAAATGTTTTGGAAATGGATAGTAACAGTGATGGCACCGTAACATAAGTGCAATTGTGACAGGTAGGTTTATGGCGCCAACTGGACAATAAACACATGTGGGGTCAATAAGGTTGCAGTTTAATTGAAGGGAAAAGAGATAAATGACTGGGTGAGCCTCACCTTTATGTCTCTTACTCTCTGGTGATCGGACCAGTGTGTGGTTGCATTGGCTAGTTCTCTGCTTCAACTTGTGAGCTACGCTGCCTGTGGGACACCCAACCCATAGACTGTGTCACTATAGTTTGAGGTTCCCTTGAGACCTGCTTCGTCACACAGCTGGTGTGTACATCACTTGAGCTGGGGACTGTTGGACTCTGTCATCTGGCTGACTGTTGGTGACCTGCCCTGCTATCTGCTGCCTGTGGCCAGACTGCCTGTATCACTTTACAGAAGACTCAGCTGTCTGCTTCCTTGACTTGCAGCCAGCAGCCCTTGTGAGGTGAAGGACTGCCAATAACTGTCTCACAGAAGTGAGTTGAACTGAGCCCTCTGTACTGCTCTGTAGATGAATTAGCTGTTCCTTTCTATGTGATATGTATATATATTCTTAAGTGTCCTAGTTTTATTTCTCTAGAGAATCCTGTCTAGCACAATAATTAATGTCACTGAACGAGACATTTCAAAATAATTAAAATGGCAAATTTTGTGTATATAGATACATGTATGTTTGTGTGTGTGACTACAGTAACTTTTTGAATTAAAAATACAAAACCCTGTGTGAGATACAGGCTGAACAGACATGGAAGGGAAAAGTGGGTCATCCCTACCAGTAGATGTAGCTTTGACAGAGAGTATTTCTTCTTGTGTATATACCTACATGTCAACTACAAATAAATTCATGAACATGGTGGATTGTACAGGAGTCAGAGTTAGGAAAATGTCTTAGGTGTATCCAAACATATTGAAGAAATGAGGCATGGCACTTGGGGACCTGGAAGTTTAGGATCATAGTCTTAAGGCCAAATAACATAGCAGAGTTCACAGAGAAAATGCCCTACAATCCTACTTGGAATGAGCAGTGACAAGAATCATGAACAGCCTTCCAGGTTCAGATGTTGGTCTCTCCCCACAAGGAGGGGAGAAAATGGAAGATGCATGGAAACAATTAGTTCAATGAACAATGAACCACATGTCCACCAACCTCCATGGTCCCGAGAAGACTAGAACTAGATGGAACCTGGCTACCACTACCAACTGCTCTGAAAAAAAAGTTTTCAGAAAGTTTTTTGAAAGTTCTAGATGAGGGGGTTGGGTTGGGTCAGGGGCAGAGATTTGGTGCAAAACTCAAAACCATAGGAAAAGACCAGGCTTACTGGTCAGATAGAAATTGATAGCAACCCAAGGACCATTGTCACCTTTCCGGTCCTGGAACTGAACTCATCCTTAAGTCTCCATTTTCAGCCAAACAATACACAGGTCTAGAAGAGGAACTACACAGGGAGGCTCCCACTCCTTAAAATAATCAGCAATTTGAGATCCACAGAGCAGCATTTACCCAAAGACAAGATTCAGAAGAAATAGAAATGGGTGGGGGGTGGGGGTGGGGAGGTGGTGCTTCAGGAAGCAAGTGTGCAATCAATGACATAAAAAGCGTGTATGGATTGCTGGATGGGGAGATTGCTTTCCTCTGTAAACATTCATCCCATTCTCAGGAAACAGCTATAACTGAAGACAAGCAAACAAAAAACAAGGCTGAAGTCCAGGCACAAAGAAGTCACCCAGGAGATCCAAGGTCCCTTTTTAAAAGTCATTGAAGCCAAGTCACTATGTTTCAGCTAGCGGCCTTCCACCAAGGCTAGACCAGGAGAAAATGAAATGGAAGATGTGCAAAGATGTGAACTTCTCCATACAGAACTTTCTTATCAACCCAATCATACTCCAAGTCATTTCATTTATCAAATTGAATAGCATATAAATATTTAGTATCACTTGTGAATATGAGATATGAAGATCCTAGTTCCAGTCTTTCCTCCCATTTGCAAATAAATAGACCCAGGGAGATAAATGAAAATTTTTGATTGAATGGATCTAAAAATTCTGCTTGTTAAGAACAAGTTGATGTGCTAACTCACTATTGAAAGCTATTGGGAAGTATCGAAAGATTTCTGGTGGTCATATTACACTTTTATGCCTCTGATGTGTAGCCTCCATAAAAGTTGCATAGTTATAAATAATGTCAAATTTCAATTTCTAGAAATTATTAATTATACATGTCTGAAAGAGCACTATCCTGGCAGTCGTTTCTGTTTATTTTTTTCTATTTCTGTCCAGAATGTAGTTGTGAAGAGTCCTTTACAATTAGTTGTGTTTTATGGAAGTCACCACATAACCACAATGATATTTGAGTGCAGTGATATCTGAATCATTAGCCTTTATTTTTAATAAGCTTTCAACTTTTTAAAATCCTGTGTGAGACTATTCCTAGCAGTTTTATTTATAATAGCCAATCTGGAAACAACCCTAATGTCCATCAACTGTAAAACAAATTTTTAAAATTAACTATACAACATGTCATACTTAAGATTTGAATCATTGTGTCATAGATAAAATCTACCTCAATCTTAAAAGAAGCTGAAGAGCACAAAGATGTTGAGAAAAATCTGTTGGAATGACTAAATATTTGGACTACAATTTAGATAGTAATAGATTAGTATACTTAATCTGAACATGAGCAGTATTAAAAGGGAGACATCTTTGGAAATGTGGGGAATTCAGAAGTAGCCACGAGAACATGAGGGATAATGATATCATCCCACAAACTTTTTCTCTTGTTTTACCATGAATTCCATTGTCTTGAGCTCAGGAATACACTTACATGTCCTGACAGAGGGAAACATTACTGCTCAGAATTTCTGAACTCTACTTAAATTCTTCTACATGTGTCTGTCCAGGCTTGTAAAGGAATAATAGAGGGGAGTGGCTTCCCCTCATGAGCTCAGTTAGGTTTGACCAATGCGATACTTCACTCCCTCATGGTAGAGACGGTTCTTGTTATCTTTACCTTTCTAGATCTCCTTCCTTCTAGAAGTGGACCAAAGAGAAGCTCTGGTGAACACACTCCTGTGGCAGACCCAGTGGGCAGTAATAGCTGAATTGGGGATTTCTCTTCAGAGAAGCTGAATCTGCTCCAAGGCAAGTAGGAAGTAGAAAAAGGTCACATAATAGAAAGCAATTCTGGAAAAGGTTGTCATCATTCTCTGCAGAACAAAAGAATGTTCCCATTTGCTTCTTTCATATGTGGGGCTGAATCATGGCCAAGACAGGACTGTGCCCTGGGATTTGTTTTCTCTCGCGGATACCTGGATTAAAGCCAAACTGTAACAATTACCTGAGACCTTACCAGGTAATTTGGAAAGGAGGGAACCATTAGTGCTCCTTTGTGACTTGCCTGGATAATAATAGGTTGAGATTATTGTTTTTGTCAGATTCGACTGTTATCTCAATCATGTTGATTTTCTGCACCCCCAAGATAATTTCTCCCTTTGAGTTTCATTGGGCCTACTATGACTGGCCCTGATATGTTGTTACAAACTGGGATAACACTAATTAAAGCCAGGACCTGAGTATGAGGAAAATATGTTGTCTTCTGGTCAGTATATTGCTGCCTAGTTTGCATGATTCTAACTACCCCACATACGAATGTAGATGGAAGACTATACAAGCAGGCATTTGAGGAATCTCAATGGTGTCCAAGACATGAATATTAGCATGACAAGGTTGTAACATAATGATTTATGGAACTTCCAAAGAGATTTTTATCGAAAGTCTTCAGAATACTTGAACTAAGCAATGCCTCTGAATGGCCCATGATTATGTTAGACAGGGTTCTCTGTAGAAACAAAGCCAGGACACGAATAATTTTAGATATACTCATATAGATAAATAACACAAGAAATAAACAATTCATCTATAAATCAGTGCAAATGGCTCAGTGTGACTCACTTCTATGAGACACTAGCAGTCCTTGCAGTCTTGAGGGTCACTGGGTAGTCCTTTGTAGAGCAATTCAGGCTCTCTGGCCACAGGCAGCAAACAGTAAGGTAGGTCACCAACAGTCGGCCAGATGATAGGGTTTGACAGTCTCCAGCTCAAGTGATGGATATTCCCGTAGCAGGGTAAAGCAAGGCTTAAAGGAATCTCAACTCACAGCAACACAGTGCATGGGTTAGGTGTCCCACAGGTCGTGTAGCTTGCAATTGGAGGCACAGAACAAGCAGGGCAGTCGGCTACATGCTGGTCCAATGATCAAAAAGCAAGCGACAAGAAAGGACAAGACCCACCGAGCCATTTATCTCTCTGTCATTCACTTAATCCCACATGTGTTCATTGGCCATGTTGGCACAATAGACCTACCCATCACAATGATCTACTGGCAAACACTTGAGGAACACAGCATTTTTTTTGCATGTTCTATACTTCTGTTATATTCACGTCACAAGTTCCCATGGTAGCAACACTTGCGGTCCAGTCATGTCGCCAACATTGGCCTCAGAGTACTAGAAGGGACTTTGTGACTCAGTCCACTTGTCTTTGAGTCAATTCCGTATGCAGGAATCATCTTCCATTTCATTTCCTTACATCCAGCTTCAACACAGAACCCTCAGTCTGAAATATCACAACTTGGCTTCAGGGACTCCCATGTATGTCAGAATAAAGGTGTGCTTCGTGGTGTTTTTTTTTCCCCCCCAGGGTATATTTTGAAAGTTTTCAAATTTAGTCTTGGTATTAAGAATATACACAGGGGCTGAGCCCCAGTGGCATAGTGGTTATGCGCGGGACTGCGGCCCACTGGGATGGAGGTTCAATTTCAGCTCCACGGAACAAAGGCTGGGCCTCCTACTCCCACCAAAAGAGGGCAGTGATGCCCAAAAAACAAACAAACAAACAAAAAATAATATACACAGTGAACCACATACCAATCCAAAAACTTTTACATCTACAATCATTTAACAATTACTACATTTGCCAAGTTGTACAATCATTCTGACCTTCTTTTCCCCATTAATATATTCACCGTTTCCTAAACTTCACACCTAATTTTGAAAGTTGCTACAGTCGATGAATATCAGTTTATAACAATTTCTTAGATTAATTTAATTTCTTGCAAGTAAAAATCAAGCTTGTTCCAGTTCACGAGGACTCCACCACGGTCTTTGGGATGGAGAAAAATCACTGGTTTTCCATGTGTTCCTATTTTGACCTCTTCAGTTAGACTACGGATGTTCTTCTTTCTTAAATCCTTCAAAGTTGCATTTATGTTGTCCACCTCGAAGCGGATGTGATGTAATCCTCTAGCCTTGTTTTTCTGCAGAAAACCAGCAATTGGGCTGTTATTGCCCAAGGGGTGAAATAGTTCCATCTTGGTATTTCCCAGGTTGACAAAAACAACAGATACTCCATGTTCTGGAAGCAAGGTCACTTCACTTACTTCGGTGCCCAGGACACTCTTATAAAATGTTAAAGGCTTTTCCAAGTCTGGCACTGCTCCAGCTCTCTGATTGAGTCAAGCCAGATTCCACACAGAGTCTGACACTTTATAGGATGACTGTGACATAAAAACAGGTCTTACTCTTGAAAATGGGCTTTGGAGTCTAGTAAAAAGCCCTATGGCGCTCGAGGGGGCCCAGGCAGCCTTCTGCAAAAAGGTCATCTTGGGAACTTACCAGGCCTGAGAGAGGGACGACATCCTGTGGCTGAGGGGGAGGTCCAGAGGCAGGGCAGGTGTGTTTCGTGGGTGTGGCGACCGTGGAGCCACACGGAAACTTTTGGGTGGGCCAATTTACTACTAACGCCCCCGCCCTCGGAGGTCGCCATCAGTTGGTATCCATTGGAGGCAATGACAGCTTCTAAAACAGTCTCGAATGCGAATCCACGGCCCCCTGTATTTGCAGATGTAGGAGTTGAGGGCGGGGCGGTTACTGCTCCATGGTGTTTTTAAGAGCTGATTGTTTGGGGGGGGGTTGTTTGTTTGTTTGCTTTTGGTTTTTGGTTTGTTTATTTTGGGGGGGGTTAGGAGGGATGGGTCTTCCCAAGCACCTCTAGATGAATTTGAACAGCAAGCCTTTTCATTAGTAAGCCAAGTACTTTACCTCTTGCATCACCCAAGGATTCCCAAAAAGGATTTGGAGGTTGGCAATTAGAGTGTGTTGAATCAAGCAGAAGTAGACTACTTGTAATAAAGTGAATGAACTTGGAATTTATCCGGGAAAGATGAGGAAGCAGTATTTGACTTGACTTTACACTTACAAAACTGACTCACCACCTTGCTTGAGTCAGACACATACTTTCACGCCGGAAGGAACTGTTGCCACGTCGTTAACATTAGGAGCTTATGCATTTAAATAAACAGTGGCTGATTGTGCTACAAGCTGCCTAGAGAGGTACATTTCTGGGAACACACTGATAAAATATTACTCATATTTGATGATTCTGGTAAAAAAATTATATGACCCGCTGTTCCTTCAGAGCTACAGTACCAAGAATTAAAAGGGAACTTCTGCTATCTGTGATATAATTGATAGCTTAGACAGATTAAAAATAGACCCTAGATTATTCTTTCGGGAGGCTGCTGAACAGTGTTCCACGTTGACAAGTCCTTTGATGGAGAAAGTCAGACTAAGCCCCTCAGACCAGACGGAACCAAAGAGTTTAATGAGTAATGATTTTCAGTGATTATTCTGATTATGATCAATAGAATGGCGTTTTTGCTTGTAAAAATAGAAACTAGCATGGAGGTCATAACTGATGCGGATGTGCTGAATGTGTCGAATCTTGTTAACACAGCTACAGTATGGTGGCATAGTGGCTATTCGCTGGGCTGCTAGCAGCAAAGTCAGCAGTTTGAAACCACTGGCTGCTTCTCAGAAGGAAGTTGAGACTTTCAACTCCTATGAAGAGTTTTAATCCAGGAACCCCCAGGGTCTGTGAGTTTCTACCCTGCACCATGAGTCGGGATTGACTCGATGCCAATGAGTGTTTTAAAAAAGCAACTGAGACTCAGGTTTAAGAAGTCATCACCGTGATGAAAAGACATCATTTAGTTTGAGAAGTCAAGCTAAAATCTCTAATTAGTAGCATACATTACATTACATTAGGTAATGTACCTTATATTACATTATTACCTTATATTACATTAGGTGTTCTATTAGGAGACCTGGGGGGTCGTAAATTGCATTTGTAAGAGAATGTAAAACCAACAGGGTTTTGTCCATAGTATATATTCCTACCACCCACATGATATATATTAAATCAACAACAACAAGATAGACCACTCAATAGGGGAGTGGACAAGGAACTTGGACTGCCATTTCACAACAGAAGATTTGAAAATGGCTAGGAAATAAAAGAAACCAAAAATAAAAGTAACAAGGGTTGGTGAGGATGTACAGTCTTAGAGCACTCGTGCAGCTGGTGGAAGGTAGCGTGCTACCAGCACATGCCGACGCTGTCTATCTCTTTGAAGCAGATAGCCTCGCTTTCTCTCACAGAGCTACTGGTGGGTTTGAACTCTCAACCATTCACATGGTAGTCTGACATGTTCCCAACGGTGCCATCAAGGATCCTTTCCTTGCATATAAATATAATTAATAATAATAATAATAATAAATTTTGACTAAATAGTATAGAAGTCAGAAGAGGAGTCACCTTTGAAAAAAGGGATGGGAAATAATTAATAAGGACCATAATATTAAGATTTCTGGGGGGGTTGGTCTTGACTTAGTAGTGGTTACATGAGTGTTTTCACTTTGTGGTCACTCAAATCTCTTATGATCTGCACTATTTTATAAGTGCATTATACTTCCATACAGTATTTTAAAAATTAAAAAGTATTTAGAACTTATTAGAAGTATTTGACAAGCTATTCCCACTCCAGACTATAAAGATGTGTAAGTAATATTATAATATATATCTCAGGGTTATACAACGCAATTATAAAGAAATACAGCAATAAATATTTTAGGATTTTTTGAGCCACACAGTCTCTGTTACAAGTATTCAACTCTGCCCTTAGAGTGCAAAGCAACTATGTACAAGTGCATGAATATAACTGGATTTCAATAAACTATATTTACAAATGCAATTGTTGGGCTTAATTGGGCCAGCAGGCCATAGTTTGTAAAACCCCACATAGCTGATAGCGCTTGAAAAAGTTTGGGGGAAACTGAGTTAAAGGTAATGGAACTTTTCCATGAACTTTTTGAGTCCCCTGCTGTGTAGTTAGGTAGAAAAGCACGGAAATGTATTATTTGTGTAAGTTAATAATAGTATTCTGGTTGTTACCTTTTTTAACTGACTAACTGCATTAGTTGAGGTTTTCAGGTTGGGGAAAGAGTTATAATCCCGGAAACCCAGGGGGCCAGTTATACTCTGTCTAATAGGGCCATTCTGCTTTGGAATCAATTTCAAGGCAGGGAGTTCTGTTTGGAATTTGTTCTGACCTGATGAAACAAATGAATGAGTGGGAGAGTTGATTCACTTCAATTTTGGCGGGATGCCTGGAGCACCTTCAAAAGTATTTACAATGTTAATGTTTAAAATACCTTTCTGCGAATTCCTTTCTTTACACTGCACAAGAACATCTTTATGAAAATCCATACGAGATCTTTGTCTCAAATCACAGAATCGGAATTCATTGTGCTGCTCTTAAATTACCGTTATCTTCTCTCTTGAGGACTGCGATGCACAGTCCTCACCCTCTTCACTCCAGGTAAAGAGCCCCGGCGGCACTGGAGGCTCAGCATTGGGCGGCAAACCACAGCCTGACTGTTTCAAAGTACCGACTGCTCCAAGGGAGAAAAATGAAGCTGTCGGCTCCTGTAAAGATCTCGTCCTGGAAACCCAAACGGGCAGTTCTTTTCTGCCTAAAAGAGTTAGGCGGCGTCAGAGTCAGTCGGGAGTTCTGACACCCTTGTCAGACATTCATTAGAGCCAGCCCAAAGGAAACATCGATTTGGAGGTTTCCTGCTGATTCTGTACAGCCACCTCCTACTCATCCTCCTCCACTTTCCTTCTTCGCTTCCGGTTCCTCGGCTACTTATCATATATTTTGCCTTATTTGACATATCTATATGTTTTAATGATCCCCTGTCCTGAGAAGAGGGCAGCACAATTTTCAAAAACAGGGAAAGAAAGCAAAGAGGGAAGGAGAGAGAATGTGAGGAATGAAATGCATGAGTCAAGGAAAGAAACCCAACCAGCCAAGCTCTTAGATAGTCCCATTTCATGACGCTTGAGATATGTCACAGTATAATTTCTAGGAACCCCAAAAGAAGAGATATTCACAAAAGGTTCTCTCTCTCTTTCTCTCTCTCTCTCTCTCTCTCTCTCTCTCTCTCCCCCACATACACACACACCTCCCTCCCTCTCCTTCTCCTTCTCTCTCTCTCCTTGAACTGAAATACAAAGAGAGCTCCAGAGACTTAAAAACTTCCATTTCTCCATGAACTCATATTTGAAGAGTCTTCCTGGCATCCTAAGAGCCAGTCCCACTTCTTTCTGCTTGGCCCAAGGAGACAAGTCAGAGATGTTCTCCGCAGCAGATGACAACTTCACATCACCTAAAAGAAGCCAAGGAGATGTTGGATCTCTGTTATGGTGAATCTGGAACAATTTTTAAATATCATTGTACAACTCTTATCACAATCCATATATGCATCCATTTTATGTCAAGCACATTTGTACATGTGTTGCCCTCATCCTTCTAAAGAAGCTGCAACAATTTTAAGGGCCACCCCACTGGATAAATGATGTCAAACACTATTCTGAGTCCAGAACGCCAACGAGCCCTTGATAGAGTTAGCAAGCATCTTTTAACTTCCAAGAACATGATTAAACCCTGTTGCTATCCAGTTGACTTTGATTCTCGACAACCTGTGTGTGTCAGATAAGTGTGTTCCGCAGGGTTTTTAATAGCGGATTTTTCGGAAGTCAATCAATCACTAGGCCTATCTTTTGACATATGTGTGCATGGACTTGACCTTCAATCTTTTGAGAAGCAGCAGAATGCATCAACCATTGCACCACCCTGAGAGGCCCTAAGAATATGCTACCACTCCACAGAACAATCTAGAATTCTAATCCACTTTCATCACTTGTCACTAAACTAAGATATACACTTGCCTATGCATTCTCTCTCTCTCTCTCTCTCTCTCTCTCTCTCTCTCTCTCTCTCTCTCTCTCCTTTTTTTGTTAGTTTTTTTTTGGGGGGGCATCATCTCTCTCATACATACATCACAAACCACATCTTTCAAATACCTGAAAGAAAAGAAACTGCTGTCCCCATATCAGTCGGTCTCATGTCCCCCAAAGTGAAAATTAGTTCCCCTCTGTCAGCATCCTCATCTTCAAAAACAGCTACTAGTGTTTCTCAACTCTCCGTCACCTACAAGTAAGGAAGCTCTAGGAATCACATTTAGGAGACATGTAAGGAAACTGAGTCTTCCGTTGATGGTAAATACACTTGCAGCAATTGTTGGAGCAAACCGTCTGCTTCTGCAGAGACTGCAGCGGAGATAAAGCATCTGGATATCAGAAACAACCGCAACTAAAGGACCCATGTTTACAGTTCTCATCTACCAGGTATGCCTTGCTCTGTGCGCTTCTTATGAAAACCAACTGTGTTTCCATGGGGCCCATTCTGACTCAGGGTGACCCCGTGTTACAGGCTGTAATCATGATGGAAGCAGATCCTGAGGACTTGCTTCCTCAGAGCCCTGGTGTGGATTTAAACTACTAACCTGTAAGCAAAGCACAAACCACCCACCCTACCCAGGGAGCTTTGTGTAAGAACACTGAGTGCCAACATGCCCAGGAATAAAAAGACCTTGGTAACAATCATTGAGGAGTACTTTGCTGGGACAGCAATGAATCAGGAGAGGGTGGTTTGCTGGCTTTTCTCAAAATGAATCCAACGGAATCTAAAGCCTTCTGTGTGTACAAAAAGGAGTGGGTGGCTGCTATGACTCAGCTTCTGTGTTTTCACATGTTTGGTTAACCTAAGTGCAAAGCAGGCACGCTTCCAGATTTTAACTCGGGCTAGGTCTTCACGTTACCAAAATATTTCCCCGTTCCCTATAGTAAACACAGCACATGCTGAGGAGCAGGGTTGCTGATCACCTGCCAGCCTCTGTGCCTGATGTGCACGTAGCGTACATCTTCATTTGGTGCTGCCGGCAGCTTGGCAAAGCAGGTACTTGTCTCAAGCCTCACCCTCACATTATTGTTAGGTGTCATTTAGTGGGTTTCAATTCATAGGGACCCTAAATATAAGACGGAACCCTGCCCGGTCCTCACCATTGCCCCTATGGTTGAGCCACAGTGTCCACCCATTTTGTTGAGAGCCTTCCTCTTGTTCCCTGCTCTGCTCCTTCGCTGAGCATGGTGTCTTTCTTCAGGGAAGCGTCCCTCCCGACAGCATGTCCAAAGCACGTGAGACAAGGCCTCGCCATCCTTGCCTCCAGGATCTAGGCTGTACTTCCAGGCTAGGTCTGTTTGCCCTTCGGGCAGACCATGATCATTTCAATACTCTTTTCGAACACTCGAGGTCCAACACGTCAATTCTTCATTGGGTTTTTCAATTTCCAAATGCAGATGAGGCAACTGAAAATACCAGGGTTTGTGGTCAGGGTTTGTTGCTTTAGTCCTTAAAGCAACATCCTTGCTTTTCCACACTCTGCAAAAGGTCTTGTGAAGTAGATTTACCCAATGCAATGTGTTCTTTGATACCTTGACTGCAGCTTCCATGAACCTTGATTGAGATCCTTTACAACTTCAGTCTTTTTCCTACTCATCATGATGTTAGCCATTGGTCCAGTGGTGAGGGATGGGGTCTTTTTCACATTGAGTTGTCATTGACACTGGAGGTTGTAGTCCTCGGTCTTCATCCACCAATGCTTCAAGTCCACTTCGCCCTCAGCAAGGAAAGTCGTATCATCCGCATCTTGCAGGTTGTTAATAAGCCTTCCCCACATTAGGGTTGAAGGAACCATGGCACAGAGAGGGCAAGAAACTTCTCCTAGACCGCACACCTGATAAATGACAGAACCACATTCCAAGAAAGCAGACCAAAGACCGGGCTTTCCGGTTCCGTGAAGAATTATCTCTAGAAAAGAAAAGGCATTAACCTCCTCCAGGAGAAGCCAAGAGATGTGGGTCAGGGTTGGCAAACTCTTGAGACCGAAGAGCCAATCTTGTCCCTCCTTAAAATCACTCAAGAGCCTTAGATATGTTTTTTAAACAAATGAAATCACCATGATCTGAAATAATAACCTTCAAATGTTTTCAATGCTACTTCCGAGCTGCATGTTCATACTGAAAGAGCTGCATAGAGCTCACAGACCACAGTTTGCTGACCAGTAGTCTTGGTTCTAATAATTTTTAAAAATCATAATAACTAACGTCCTTCCTTCTTTTCACTGAGCTTCAATATCCCCTCACCAAAAAGGAAGGGGTTAAACTCCACATAGCTCTCTGTAGTCCTGTGGTGCAGAGCTCCTATGCATTCACCCTAAAGTTGGAGTATTAAGAAACTCAGAGGAATCTCCAAAGAGGCTCCCAGAATCCCCAAGTGAGGTGGTGACTTTGCCCCCCACTCCCAATGAATTCAATTGCAGAGGGCGGTGCTGCTCTTTAGACAGAAACTTGAGAGCCCAGGCATTTCTTTCGTACATTTGCTCAGGCTCTTAAGTGACCCTCCAGTCATTCTTTCATTCTGCAAATATTTATCCAGGGGTAATTGTGTCCCAGGCACCAGCATCCTCATAGCTGGGCAGCTTTCAGTCTTGTGGGAAAACCAGTGTTGTAAGTGCTGAGACTCCATGTGGAGTGTGTAGGAGGGTCTGTTGATCCAGTATGGTGAAGCAATCTCACGCTTCTGAATGACTCTGACATGCAGGCTGAGGGGCAGGGGTGAGGGTGAATCACCTGGGCCATAGCTGAGGGAATGAACATTCTATTATGATTAAATAGACAGGCAAGAAGCATCTGAGGAGGTGGGGGGAACCCACTGCAAATCTAAAAGCGGGTACTTCAAGTCCCTCCAGAGCCAAGGGGAAAAGGCTTAGCAATCTGCTTCCATTAAGATCACAACCAAGCGAACTCTGTCACACAGAGGAATGTCATGAGTTGAAATCGGGTCGACCGAGAAGGCAAAAAGAAGCAAAGATGCCTTCTGCTTGGAGTAGGAGAACAGGCTGGAAGGCTAGAGAAGTGGCTGCAGAACCCAGCAGGAGGCATGTTGACAACAAAATGACCAGGGCTTTGTTCCAATAAGGCAGGCTTTGAGAAATGTACAAATAAATGTTGGATGTATTCTTTTCATGTTTTTTTTTAATAATTTTACTGGGAGCTCTTACAGCTCTTATAACGTTCAATGCATCATCTGTATCAAGCACATTTGCACACATGTTGTCACATTCATTTCCAAACATTTTCCACTTGTGCCCTTGTATAAACTCCTCTTTCTCCCTTCCCTTTTTTTCTTTAATGAATCATTTTATTGGTGATTCACATACCTCTCCTCATGATCCATACACACATCAATTGTACGCAGGCCACATTTGTACACTTGTTGCCATCATCACTCTCAAAACATCCTCCCTCCACTTAGGCCCCCAGTACCAGTTCCCCATATTTCCCACTCCCCTCCCCCCATGAACCCTTAATAAATGGCCACACAAGCAGACCACATTCCAATTGGTGGATGCGTGCGCTCCATGATAAATCATCCTCAATCGTCCTGGAAGGGACCTGGTTATGTGTTTGGGCTACTAACCACAAAGTAAGCAGTTCAGACACACCAGCTGTTATCTGGGAGAAAGACTCTGGTTTTCTCGTCTCTTAAAGAGACAGTCTCAGAAACACACAGGGGCAGCTTTACTGTGGCCTATAGGATTGCTGTGAATCAGAATTTTTCATCTTTTGCCATCAAACCCAAGAACCAAATGGATCGCCATTGAAGTTCTGCCTTTGAGACTTCCTGATCGTTAGCTACACTGTGCGCAAGAAAAGAAACAAGAATACCCCCACCACCACCACCACCACCCTGAGAAGTTGCATACTGTGTAATTCTGCAGATTAAATTTAAAGCCTAGATGACACAAGCTAATGCAGAGGAACAGAAATAAAATCCATGTATGTCTCCAGAAGAGGGCTGGGAAGCGGGCTTTGAGAATGATGAGGTGAGGAAGGAGAAATGAATTGCAATGGGGCAGTGAGAGACTGCTTCGAGTGGGGGAAATGTTCCTTATCTTGATGGGTGATGCTGGCTTCAAAATTGCATATTTCAGTACTCAGCAGATTGTACACTTTAAATGTGTGCAGTTCACTGGATGCCAGGTATGTCTCAACAAAGTTGCAAAGTATCCATGTGAAAGCCACAGCAAAAGAGAACAGGAAGTTCCGAGGCTCATTCTCAAATAATTGGAGTTACTGTTGTGTCTACCTCCCCCTGCCAGCCCTCCCTCCCACCCACCCCACCCTCACTCAGTGCCAGGCTTTTGCAGGGAACTGATAACTGTTCTCCACACCCATTCTACCTCTAATGTCACTCCTCAGCTTGTCCGGTTCCTTTCCCAAATCTTAAACTCCTAGTCCCCATCAGAGCATAAAGCCACTTACAGAAGACCTTGCAAGAGGTTGGCGCCTTTGTCCTTTCTCGCTTTTCATGTCCATGAGCCCAGGATGGTGGCGATGGCGTCCCAGGATCCTGCCAGTTAATATTGTGGTTAATTGTCAACCAGTGCCCAAACTGATTGTTACACAGTCAAGACAGCTGCAGTCATAGTCCTGAGTCTTAGAGGTTCAACTTGCAGAGAACCAGTCATGTCTTCCCTGGCATCAGATGCCCTTGCATCAACTGCAAATACAAGTACCACTGCTTGTACTTCCCTGACCGAAGTATTTACCAAGTGCCTGGAGGTCTGCCCACTGCATGGCACTTGGAAAGATTGACGTGGTGGGCCCTTGACTTTTTTTTCACTAAGTATTTCTGTTTCCACTAACTCCTCATCTGCAAAATTTAAATGTGAGCCTATCTCACATCATTCAGAAAGAGAAATATGGCAGACAAAATGCAAAGCTCCAAGACAAAAGAGATGACTATCGTCATGACCTGGAGGTCAACACTGGAGCCAATCTCACTGAGTCGGTTTTGTGTCATGGCAACCTCACGCATGTCAGCGTAGAACCAGGCACTATGAGAGCTTCAATGTCTGATGGCTCAGAAATACACTGCCAGGTTGTTCTTCTGAGGCACCTCTAGATATACAACAACACTTCTTAGCAGACTGGCCCCTGAAACATGTGCACCACACAACATCTCCAAACTTACTCCATTGAGTGCATGCCAACTTACAGCGAACCTAAAATTCAGAGTAGAACTGCTGCTATGGATTTCTGAAACTGTAACTCTTTTTTTAATCATTTTATTGGGGGCTCATACATCGTTTTTCACAATACATAAATACATACATTGTGCCACGCTTCTTCACATGTCTGCTGCTGTCAGCATTCTCTGAACATCCACTTTTCCACTTGAGCCCTTGACATCAGCCTCCCACCTCTTCCCCTCCATCCTTGCTCCCCACTCCCCCACCAAGCCCCAATACTCCACAAATTATTATTGTTTTGCCATAACTTACACTGCCCGATGTCTCCACTTGCCCTCTCCACCGATGTCTGTCCTCCTGGTAGGAGGTTTTGTGTAGATCCTTGAAGTTGGCTCCCCCTCTCCACCTCACCTTTCCTCCACCCATCCAGTAGTTCCACTCTTACTTCTGGCCCCAAGGGGTTCATCTCTCCTGGGTTCCCTGCATTTCCATTTCCCATCTCCACCAGTGTACCTCCTCCAGTCCAGCTGGATTTATAAGGTAGAACTATTGTTTCTTGACATAGCTTCAAGCTAGGTCTATATACTTCTGAGGGTGGTGTTCCCATCTCTCTCACCCTTCCCTGGAGAATTCTTTACTCTTCAATATATACCACATCAAAACAGCAATGGTAGTCACCCTGAGGGACTCAAATCATGTTTCTTTTAGATGTTCTTTGAGCTTTCAGAACAAAAAGCAATCTTAAAGATTAAGATCAAACCTGTGTACAGAGAATGAGATATGACCTCCCAACAACATTCTCCTAGGGAAGCCCTTGCTACCCTTGAAGAATAAGCAGGTGCGCTGTCATGGTGAAGAAAACATTTCCTCAGAACAATTTTCCTGGCCGGTGTCTTGTCAAAACAGTTTTAGAGTTTCTCAAAACATGCCCTCCTGATTGTGCTTTGTCCTTCAAAAAGAGCTATCAGTATTACCCCTTGGGGACCCCAACACTCACTATGACCTGAGCTAGTCTCTCTAAATTTAACTGGCCTCACAGATTCCCCAGGGAAGCCCCTGTTTTTATTGGAACTCTTCTTAGCTGGGGCTACATGAGGCCAAAACAAGTGCATCATGAAGAGAACTTGTCTACAGCCATCCTTGGATCACAGCAATATGCTTGAACAGGTCTTGTTTGGAAAATGCCCATGAATATGGACTGGGACTTCAGCGGCAGTACTCTCTCCCATATGCTTGTGCATGTCGTTTGGGGGTTTGTTTTATTTTTATTGGGGTGTATTATAGAGCAGATCATCAGTTTTACATTAAACAATGTATACACATCAAGGTTTCAACTCATCCATTAAAATCCCTTCATTTATCCCACTTCCTCCCCGCGTTTCCTGCTTCCATCCCTCCTCCTTTCCTAACCCTATGTTCTTTAGCCTTAGTTCAATGCTGTCCTTTCTAGCCTAAGTGGCTGATGATTCAAAAGCAGGGGTGAGTTCAGTTCTAGACCTGAAGGGAGGTTAAAGACCTTAATCTTGGCCATTGGTCTCTATCCAACTAATAAGTCTGGTACTCCACGTGCAACAATAAAGTATTGCCAAGTCTTATGCCATCTTCACAAGCCAATGATAGACCCAACTCCATTGTTTTGGCCATTGGGTGCCTTCTAACTTTGGTCTGTTAGGTTCCAAAAGGTTCTCACCGGCTAACGTTGGAATGTAGATCATCAGGCCTTTCTACTAGCCTTTCCCTCTGAAAGTCGACAAAAACTGAGGTTACTCTTGTTGTTAGGTCCCATCGAGTGGATTCTAACTCATACCGACCCTATTCTCAACAGAACAAAACCCTGTCCAGCCCTGTGCCATTTTTGCGATTGTTAAGCTTAAGCCCATTATTGCAGCCACTGTGTCAATTCTCACCTTGATGGTCTTCCTTTTTTTTCCCCCCCACTGACCTTCTACTTCACTAAGGAGAACATACTTCCCAGCAGCTAGTCTTTCCTCATAACATGCCAATTAGGTCACGGCTTGATGCCCTCAGTTGGAGGGGCTGAGGAAATAAATAACTCGCTGGAGGCGGGACACCTGCTCCCGCTCTGTGGGAGATATTCTTGTTGACAAGACACACGGAGCTATGTTAGAGTCCTTTAGCTGGGGGAGTCCTGTGGAGCTCTCTGCCAGCGCTGAGATGCTTACGCAACCACTGGATCCACAAGACTTTCCACCCATTGGCCTGTGATCTTCCTGCATCTGGCGTCATTGCATATGTTGTATAAAGTTGAAGAGGAATTTATAGATTGGTATTGAAAATATGGGCTAATAATATGGACTTGATTTGAACCAGGCTAGGGCGTTTTCTCAACATTCAATTGCTCTTGTAGATAAAGCTTTTTCTTATACATATATGAATGTCTATGAGTTTGTTTTTCTAGTGAACCTAGACTGGAACACCAACTCTAAGTAAGAATCATTTTTACTCAATTGGCAATGAATAGCTATCAATAGGCTATCGATAGGCATCAGCCAGATGAAATTGTTAGCAACTCACTGACACTAAATATTTATAAAGGTTTAACAAAAGAAAAAAGTATTTAGGGAAGAATACTAGGAGGAAATGCAGCAATCATATGTTCTTAAAAATCTATACCTCAGCCCAGGTTTTCAGTCCAGACCACTGGAGATATGATGCAGAATTATTTTTAACTCCAAACTATTGTTTTTAGTAAATTTTTTATTAATCATTTTATTGGTGGGTTCTTACAAATCTTAAATAATCCATCTTTCAATTGTCTTAAACACACTTGTACATATGTTGCCATCAATAGTTCCAAAACATTTTCTATTTGAGTCCTTGGTATCATCTCCTCTTTTTCCCCCTCATTTCCCCACCCTCCTACTCCCATGAATCCTTGATCAATTACATATTATTGTTGTTATTTCATGTCTTACATGCTCTGTTGTCTCCCTTCACCCACATTTCTGTTATTCATCCTCCTGGGAGGGTGCTATATATCCAACCTTGTGATAGAGTCCTCCGTTCTCCCCTCCCCACCCCTGTCTCCACCATCCCTCATGATACTGAGACTCTCACTGCTGTTCCCAAGAGTTTTATCTTTCCTAACCCTCCTGTGTCAAAAGCTCTTTCCTGGGCCAATATGTGTACTCCTGTCTAGTCGGATTTGTAAGGTCGCACTAGCTCATGGGTAGTAGGGAGAGAAGCATTTAGGAACTATGAGGAATGATGTGTGTTTCATCAGCTGAATCATTCCTTCCTTGTAACCCTTCTGTTGGGGGATGCCCAATAGTCTACAGGTGGGCTTTGGGTCTTCAACCCTCCTCTTTCCCATCGATATAATTGTTTGTTTGGGATCTTTTTAAACCTGATCCTGTCCACGCCTCGTGACCACACAGGCTTGTGCACCGTTTTTAGTAAAGTTTTCTGTGCAATAGGACTGTCAAAAGCTGCCATTGAAATTGGTTTTTTAAACACTCATGAAGCATACCTGCTGTTATGATCTCAAGAGGCATTATTTCACCTAAGGAGTGGGTTTATTTTTAACCCTGGCGACTGTGAACTGTGTGACAGATGAGAAAGCTTGGAGCCAAGTCTGAGGTCTTCTCATAACATGGGTCATTATCATTTGCATTTTCAGCATCATTCCTGGCTCTGTTTCATGACCCCACCCTTGTTTATTCCTTATTCGGCCTCTTCACTAAGCTCATTTTTAGCTTAACTTAGCCAACCCTGTATTTTATGTTTTTCCAACCTTCTTTAACTCTTCAAGAACTAGACTTACTCTAAACATAAATAAGTTAAGGGCAGAGAAGGAAATAACATCAAAATGTAGACACATCAACTATTTCTGCATAATCGAAATATGAATTTTTGAAATTATTTTTAAATTTGCTTTTTTAAAGTTTATAAAGTCTCCCTACTTTCAGACTAGGTGGCATAAATGATTTGCAATCAACTGATTCCAACCCAGCAGCTCTTCAAAAATAAAGATACCTAGAGATCTGCTTCCACTAAGAGTTCAGCCCAGACCAACCAACCTGCTTCTGTTGAGTCAACTGTGACTCACAGAAAACCTATTTTTAAATGTCCAAGTCATGGCCACCAAGTTGATTTTAACTTGCAGCAACACTATAGGACAGAATTTAACTGCCCCCGTGAGTTTCTGAGACAATAAATCTTGACAGAGTAAAAACCCTGATCCTTCAAAGTCAGAGCAGCTGGTGGATTTGAACTACTGACCTTGTGGTAAGCAGTCCAGTGCATAACCCCTATGCCACTGGGGCTCCAGAGACCCTGTAGGACAAAGCAAAAGTGGCCCAAAATGTTTCCAAGGAAAGGGAACTTGAAATTATGACCTTAAGCCTCCAAACATTTGGTTATGCACACTCAGCCTCAGCAGCAGCTCTTTTATTTTTCATTATTGTAAATATATGTGCTACACAAGGTTTACTAATTGTGATTGCTTGAAGCTTCTAGGAGTAGGCTTTGAGTGTGAAATATCAGAAAGTTCAGGGCGCCCAGAGTGGCCTCTGTGAGGCCATGACCTGGTCCATTCCATGACCTCATTAATGTGGTAATTCCTACTTGGAGCCTTTCTACTGACAACACTCACTCCCTTGGAGATGCTGTACTGACAAGACACAAGGCTGACTCCCTGTGAGACAGCCCAGAGGGGAAGCCACATGGGCCTCCCTGATGGAATCAGAGCTCTGAAACTGGAAAAGTCACATGGGGGGCTCCTGCCAGCACTGAGATGTTTACAGCGCCACTGGATCCAAAGACTTTCTACCCACTGTCCTGTATTTGATGCCATTGCCTGTGCCACATGAATCTGAAGAGGGCTTTGTAAATTGGTATTGGACTTATGGGCTTGGATTGGTTCAGATACTTTTTTTAATGTACAATTCCCCTTTATATAAACCTCTTATATACATATGTGTGCTTATGAATATGTTTCTCTAGTCTACCCAGACTAACACAGTAGGTGTGTAGGTAATTTCAGACCAGACCCAGGTGGGTCCTGTTTGATTAGAAAGTGTCAGGTGAGAGAATGAATGTTCCTCCAGTAGTTTGAGTGAGTGATGGTGATGGTCAAGGATTCCTATCCTAAACTAGGAAATTGGCCTGCTTAAAGACTTTAAACTACAGAGGAACCAAACAGATTTTCCCTTGAAGGAGATTCTCAAATGCATTTTTCTAAGGCCCCATTAATGAGGTCATGGAATGGACCAGGTCATGGCCTCACAGAGGCCACTCTGGGCGCCCTGAACTTTCTGATATTTCACACTCAAAGCCTACTCCTAGAAGCTTCAAGCAATCACAATTAGTAACACCACCATCAAAAGGGGTGCCACAAGGTGGATTGGTGATGTTAACAATAATGGGAAAAGTGCATTGATTGTAGGTATGGTTGTACTACCAATTATAGTACTTGCTGTCAATAAGTTATGCACCAGTAAAAAGGTGAAGTGGTAAACCTTGTGTAGCACATATATTTACAATAATGAAAAATAAAAGAGCTGCTGCTGAGGCTGAGTGTGCATAACCAAATGTTTGGAGGCTTAAGGTCATAATTTCAGAAATAGCATGGTTAGTGCTTCTACCTCCTAGTTTGTTGTGGAGTGCCTGGGATTTTTTAAGCTTGCAAGTGGCCATCCATACACAACAGTGGGTGTCTATTTATCCACGGCAACAGACGAAGGAGCAGAGTAAGGAACAGGAGGGAAATAAAGAACATGTAACTAATTGCTTCTAGGGGTCACTGCCTCCTTTGCCATGAGACCAGAAGAACCAGATGGTGTTCATCTACCATTAAAGAACACTTTGATTTAAAAAAAAAAGCCCATAGACAGCTCCTAGTCAAAGGTGAATGCTCAATGGCCATGGTAATCAAAACAGGCTGGCACAATGGCAGACGTGTATACCAACAGAACAAAACTGAGAACCCAGAAGTAAATTCATCTTCCTATGGACAGCTGGTCTTTAACAAAGGGATCAAATCCATTAAATTGGGAATAGATGGTGCTGGCAAAATTTGATACTCATTTTCAGGAAAATAAAACCAGTTCCATATCTCACATGATACATGAAAGCTGTTTCCAATTTGATCAAAGACATAAATGTAAAGTTGTACGATCACCGAAGGAAAAATAGGGGTAAAATTAGAGTCCCTAAATTATAACATAACCAGACTATCACGCCTCATAAAAATGCACAAACTGTAGAATATAAACAAAGGAAGACCAAAGAAGAATTGATGCTTTTGAATGATGGTGCTGATGAAGACGATTGAAAGTGCTATTCTCAGGAAATGCTCCTGAGAAGTGAGGCTAGGGCAACCCCGTCCGACATACACTGGGCCTGTTATCAGGAGGGACCAGTCCCTGGAAAAGGAAGTCATATTTGATAAAGTAGAAGGACAATGGCTGCAACAAGGGACTCAAATTTACTTGTGCAGATGTCAGGGGATGGGACAGTGTTTCATTCTGCTGCATTTACGTTTGCTATGTATTGAATCAACTCAACAGCACCTACCAACAATAAGTAGAGCATACGGGGCGGGGGGAAGCTTTGACTAGTTCTTCGGTATCTTCAAACACCTTGAAGGACTGAGTCCTGGTTTGAGGATCTCCTTAAGATTATACTTGGGGGGGGGGGGCAGTAATTTCAGACCAGACCCAAGTAGATCCTGTTTGACTGATTGGAAAGTGGGTCAGAGGACCTGAAAATGAGTCTCTGTTCTTCCAGTAGTTAGATAACACCAAGCCAAAGTTCCATATCCTACTATGGGGAGTAGCAACTGGTGTCTTAGGAATTCTCGAGCAACTCTCTAAGATGCACCTTTTGGTCCTTCTCCAGTCAAAGCAAAGAGGAGTAAAGAAAACCAAAGGCTCAAGGCAAGCAATTAGTCCAAAGCATTAATGAACCTCTGAAATCACAGCCTCAAGGACCTGGAGACCAGAAGAATGAGATGGTGTCCAGCTACCATAACTAACACTCTGAGCTCGAAAAATAAAATAAAATAAAGACACTCACTACCCTTGGGTCGATTCCAACACCCAATGAAACTATAGAACAAAATGAAGTTGCCTATGTTTGTTTCTGAGACCGTAATCTTTTTTTGTTTTTGTTTTTGTTTTTTGGGCATCACTGTCCTCTGGTGGTCCTGGGAGCTACCCAGTGCTTCTCCTGAGAGCCACCGCTGTGTTTGAACCGCCAAGCCCGCGGGCCACAGTCCCGCACTCAACCACTTACGCCACTGGGGCTCAGCCGAGACCATAATCTTTATGGGAATAGAAAGCCTCATCTTTCTCCCAGCACTCAAGGAAATGATTCTCGCTTAAATAGTAGTTGTCATAAATATGAAACCTGTCGGTTATTCTGGGAATAGAGAGAATGATGCTTGAAGAGGAGTTAACCTGGCCCGAACTATGAAGATGCGTTTGAGTGCAACTTCAGTGAGAAATAATGTCCTGTGATCATTTAGTAATATCTGCCAGGAACAGAGAGAAGATTGTCACATGCAAGGCATATAGATGCCATCCCAATCCTGTACCAGGTGCTGGCATTTCCCAACCACTCAACATGTATATTTACATCCCATATCATGGGTGGTTTCTGTATTGTTTTCGCTCAAGCACCCTCTTTTTCTTGGATCTATGGGATAATTCACTCTCTTCTGAACTTCTATACTGATTTTTCCCCAATCTATGTCCTTTTTTATTTTTTAATTAGATTTGTTTTGGTTTGGTTTTGGTTTTGGTTGTTTTTTTTTTTTGGGGGGGGGGGCATCACTGCTCTCTGGTGGTGGGAGTAGGAGGCCCAGCCCCACTGCTGGACTTGAACCTCCGTCCCAGTGGGCCACAGTCCCGCGCACAGCCACTACGCCACTGGGGCTCAGCCCTAATTAGATCTTTTATCATAAGAGATTTGACTGCACGCATTGAACATTATGCTATTTTAAGAACTTTTTATCTGGAAACAACTTGACAGTAGTAACTCAAAAGATGAGATAAGGACTTTCAGGGGGCAATGCGTCAGATTGCTTCTTTTCCTTTCGAGGCATGAGAGGTCTTAAAGTACTTGGGGGATGTTCAGTGATGATGGTGGGGGGAGGTTAAAAGGGAGACAATGTCAAGTTGTTTAGGAAGAAAAAGAATGTTTGGAAACTGATTGTAGCAATCAGTAGCAATTGCACAATACTGCTTCACATGATTCAATTATGAAGTAGCATGATATACATATTAACTTCCAACTAGTAATAAATTAAAATAAATATTTTCAATGTGTGGGGATGGAAAGTTTGTGTAAAAATAGAACTGAAAGGTTAAAAAATTGGGGGGCCATCACTGCCCTCTGGTCGTGGGAGTAGGAGGCCCAGCCTTTGCTCTGGTGAAGCTGGAATGGAACCTCCATCCCAGTGGGCTGCAGTCCTGTGCACAACCACTACGCCAGCGGGGCTCAGCCAAGATTAAAATTTTTATATATAAATTTTATTTCTCAGCATAAGCTTCATCAAAATCAAGACACTTTTGTAAGCGATGATACAAGCCATTTAGTCCATCCCTAAAAAAAAATTGACGTTCAGGCTGAGCCCCGGTCGCATAAGTGGTTGAGTGCAGGACTGCGGCCCACAGGCTTGGCGGTTCAAATCCAGCGGCAGCTCTCAGGAGCAGCGCTGGGTAGCTCCCACGACCACCAGAGGCAGTGATGTCCAAAAATTTAAGAAAAAAAAATTTTTTTAATTGAGGTTCCTGGAAATTTAATTGTATCCATGGAGTCCTTTTCACATTACTAACTAATGGAAAATGGATTCCTTTAAAGACGTTTTAAGGTTAAGAAACAGAAGACACAGGAACCCTTGTTTGATGAGACGAGTGAGCAGAGCACAGTCATGGTGGGGAAGGACTTTCTGGGGAAAGTTTCCGAAGTCTTATTCCACTACAGCTTTGACTCACTGTCCCAAAATAGTCTCATAATAAGCCTATGTTATTATTTTTTGGCCTTCCAGTAAGACAGTGCTGTGGGTATTGATCTTTGCTCTTGACGGATTCATTTTTTTGCTTTCATTAGACTATTTCCACATCTTTGTAACCATTGCTTTGGTTCTTTTTTGTCTTCAGGACCATAGGAGTAAAGCCATCTTTGTGTGTGTGTGGCGGGGGGAGGGGTTGTAATCACTATCTCTGGTGGTCGTGGGCGCTACCCAGCCGCCGCTGGATTTGAACCACCAAGCCCACAGGCTGCAGTTCCGCACTCAACCACTTACGCCAACCGGGGCTCAGCCCCTAAAGCTGTGTTTTGTTTCCTGTTATCATTCTTTGAAGAAATGTTCCAGGGTCTTGACTCCTTGGGTTTGCAATTACCCTTACAATATCTGCAGCTGACCTAGGAACAACAGCTTTGGCATCCGCAAGCAGGAAGTCGGCCCAACTTTTAATTTGACAGTCAGGTTTGTCTAAACTAAACCGATCCAGATGTCTATGATGTAGTCTATTGTTTCTGCTATTAATTATTGACCCTCTTCAAGGTAGACACAAACATGTAAAATCTTGATTGTGCCACTGCTGATGTGACTTTATTTCCTTATTTTAATTTTTTTTTTTTTGTAAATTTTATTGTGGCAAATAGTTGAAGAGAAGCCAAAAGCTTTCAGATCTGTTTCTGAAAATATTAACATTGAGAGTTTGGGGATTATTGGGGTTGTTTTCCTCTTTGGGAGAAGGACAAATTGAAGACATGAAAATAAACCTTTTCATTTTGGTGAAAAAAAATCATATACATAGTCTGCCACTGCAGGCTTCCTCTTCAACACAGTCTTAAAACAAATCTATCCCTTTTTAAACTGCTGGTTTCTTTTGGAACCAAATTCAAAAATCACTGTCCTCTAGTTGCTTCCCAACTCATAGCACAGACTAGAAGAGCCCCAGGGGGGTTTTGAGACTATAAATCATTATGGAAGTAGAAAGACTCATCTTCACCCACAGAGTGGCTGGTGGTCTTGAACCACTGGCCCTGTCCTTAGCAGTCCAACTGCAACACCAAGGGTTCTTTCTTTGGGACATTGTTCTCATAAATCTTTAAGAAAGCATCAATGAGTCCACCATTTTTTCCAGCCAAGCTTCACCATAAATGTGATAATTGTTCTTGCTTCAATTTTAGCAGAAGTTATGGTGTTCTGATAGGAACTTTTTTCAAACTGAAGTCTTATCATTCTGTCTCAGACAAGATCCTGTTCATACAGTTTATAAGTTAACATGGATTTTTGTATGATTTTTTATCTATATGTGGTCTTTCATGACATGCATTTTCTGTGAACTTTTTGAGACCCCTTGGGTATACAAATGCCAATTTTCCAAAGCTTTTGACGTGTATAAAAACATGCCAAATCAGTCAGCAAGAACTGATGGTCTAGGAGCCTGCCAATGTGTACTTACTTGTGCCCCATTTTCTCACGCTAAGTGACAGCAAAGGCATCCTTGTTCAGTGTGAGTTCTGGCTTTTAGGGCTGTTTTATTCAGGCTCTGAAGTTTCTCTCTGTGGTTGGCCTTCTCCTGAACCTTGAAGCTTTCCTCCGGGCTATCTAGACATGTATCCAACTCTTCTGTTGAAATCTGGCTGTCTGACAGATGACTAAAATTTCCATTTTCAAAGCTGAATTGTTGATCTTCACCCCTGCACTTGTTTCAGAACATTCTCCAGAATGTTCTCTGTTGTGTTGAGCCTTCCCTGCCTCAGTAGAGGGCACTGTGCCCAGCTCAGTCCTTCTTTGATGTAGGGGTCACCCTGGATTTCTCCTCTCTTTCATGATCCAATCTAACATCAAGTCCCAGCAATTCTGTTCCCAAAGGAAACCTTGAACTGCCTGTTTCTCTCAGCCCATTGTACATTTCTTCCCCAATTGTACACTACCCTGTAATGATCTGGATAATGAGCTTGTTGGGCAAAAAAAGTCTTAGAAATTCTTAATGACTGGCAGAGAAAACAGTCACAAGGGAAACTAGTAATGGATCTCCAGCGGAAAGACGTGGGGAATTGAGATATAGATGGGAATAGAACGTCCATCCCCTCCTCATTACCTCATTACCCCCCCCCCCAAAAAAAGATAACTGGCAAGAATAACTAAAACAAAGATAGGAGAGACCCTTGCCCTTAAAGATGTCCCGGGGTGGTGATGGGGTGGGGCATTAACTACACAGTAACCCAAGAGAGCACAGTGAGTCATCGATTCAAAGAACACAACCTGAATAGAATTCATATCCAGAAGTCCCACCCCAACGGGAATGCTGAAGGATGCTCTTTAGGGAGAAGGAAAACAAAGGGGGAAAGTAGTCCGAGGTACAGGCATGAAAATGTGGCAAATGAAAATGAATCGTGCCTGGTGGGTCATATTGTTAACTAACTAGATTGGATTAAGATAGGTGATAGCTACACTTCAAAATCCAAAAGTGGAATTGACGTGTGTAGAAGTCCTTCACTTAGAAAACCCCTTTCTTTCTGTGAACAAGAAGATTGCAATTGCTTCTTTTATTCCAAGGCTACAGGAAAAGTCGGCCTAGGTGGTACTGAGAACCAGGAAGCCAAGCTCTTGAGCAAAGAAATTTAAATGATCGGTGGACAAGAACCAGGCACTTGGCAACTTTTTCTTCATGAGACATCGCCCTCCCCTACCCCACCAAGCCTCACTTAAAGTGATCCCTTGATCCTTATTCAGTTGCCTGGTTCAAGATCATTAAGCTACTTCCTTCAACCCAGCATCCCAGATGCTGGAAAATTCCTAGAACATACGTCATTTGAATGTGTGCTAGCTGCATGGACCTTCAGAATGGAATGAACCCAGAAGCCACATGGACACTCACTGTGTTCATGACAAGAAAGGGCTTCCTCTTGTCATCTTGATCTTGGCCATCTTTTCACACAGATGGTAAACAGCACTGGGCTGGGGGTTCTAGTCCAGGCTCTGCCACTGGTAGATTTTGTGACCTCACAGAAAACTCTACTTTCCGAGTCTCAGCCCTCTCATCCGTGAACTGAAAGGAAGAACTCCAGTTTCACAGTTTCTGAGAATTAACAAAGTAGCGTGTATAAATTAACATAATGACTGACATGTCGCAAACACTTAAAAAAATACTTCTGGACAGAAAGCAGATTCAAGGTTTTCAGAGGCTAGGGAGCGAAGGAAATGGGGAGTTATGGTTCAGTAGATACAATTTCCTTTGGGGCTGCCGAGAATGTTCTGGAACAAGATAGCGGTGATAGTTGCACAACATTTTGCATATACTAAATGTCATTCCACAGTATCCTATAAACTGGTTAAAATGGTAATAATTTTATTATGTGTATTTTACTACAGTAAAAACAGACACATGGGGAGAAAGGAGGAACCTATCACAATGATTGACATACAACCTCCTCTCCCCCTCCCCAGAGGGATGAACAACTGAAACATGGGTGAAGGGAAACAGCAGACAGTGTAAAATATGAAAATAAAAATAATCTATAAGTTATCAAGGGTGCACGACAGACGGCCAATAAGACGGGAGGGGCGGGGAAAGGAGCTGATACCAAGGGTTCAAGTAGAAAGAAACTGTTTTGGAAATGACGAGGGCAACAAAGATACCAATGTACTTGACACAAAGGAGGATAGATTGTTATAAGAGCTGTAAGAGCCCCCGATAAAATGACTTATTCAAAACGCAAACAAGCCAGACACACACCGTCAGCCTTCTTTCTCCCTCCTGGGGGTGCATAGGAGGAAGAGGAGAATATTAGGATCTGTCTTTAGACTCCATCTATCACAGAGTCCCAAACTGAGAATTGAGGCTGAAATCACAAAGTAAACTGACTGCCCTTGAGTCCCTCCTGACTCACAGGGACGCGCAGACGAGAACGAGTTCACGAGGACCATCATGGGGAGCGCGGGGAGGGGTAGAGAGCCTGTGTCCAAGCCTCCCTGAGCGGGACTAAAGAAGATGGGGAGAAACGTCAGTGAGCGAGCAGGTGGGGAGGTGAGCTGGCCAACTGCAACTGCCCGTTTGTAGGAAGCAGGGTGGGGCTCCTGCTTTTTTCTGACTTTGGGGGACCAGTTGCAATCCGTGCACATCAGCGGGTTTTACAAAGTTCAAATCATCGACGAGAAAAGCGGTAGCCAGCTGGGAAAAGGGAGTCAGAGGGACAGCCGTCCAAAAAGGAAAGGGCTGACCCAAGAGGTTGCGCGCCCTGAATCAGAGGTCGCCATCTCAAACCTGGTAGACTCGTCTGGACATATGTGCCCACCGAGCACACCACCCGCCACCCTCCACTCGCCACCCTCACCGTGATGATTGCTCCAAATGTCTTCAACAAGATCCCATGGGAGAAAGAGGTCAGGCTTTGGAATGTCAATGCTGCCTCCCACCCAGAGCTGGATGACTCTGGATAAGTCATAAAAACTGTTGGACGCCTCAATTTCCTCACCTGTGAAATACAAAAACCTACCGCATGGGGTTGCTATGACGATTTCAAGAAGAAGAAGTGCACAAGTAAAGCATAGGGCAGGCTTTCAAGAAAGGCTTGTGCCCTTTCCCCTTCTTGCATGGCATCTGTCACGCTTGTGGACTGGTCTTTCCTTATTGTCAGCCGACAAAGCAAGGGAAGATCTGCATAAGCGTTCTGAATGGAGAGCAGAAGCCATCTCCCATGATACAGTTGTATAAAAGAGTATTTAAAAAAAAAAGATTATTTTAAAATTTGAGTCCTGCTATAAAGGCAGCCTTATCCATAAGAGAGTCAAAATAAATGGAAGCATCCCACATTTTCCATCAACAATAGATTAGATAAACCAAGTGCAATATAGTCATATCATGAAGCTTACACAGATTTTTAAAAATCATTTTATTGGGGCCTCTTATAGGTCTTATCACAATCCATACACATATCCACATATCAAACACATCTATACATATGTAGCTATCATCTCTTTCAAAACATTTTCTTTCTACTTGAGTCCCTGGGATCAACTCCTCATTTTCCCCCTTCCTTTCCCCACTCTTCTTCTCCCATACCCCCTTGATAATTTATAAATTACTCTTTTCTTTTTTTTTTTTCATATCTTACACCAACTGCTGTCTCATTTCACCCACTTCTCTGCTGTTGGAGTCATGGTAGTTTGGGGGATAGAGTGGGGGGGAAGTGTTAAAGAACCAGAAAAAGGTTGTGTGTTTCATCAGCGCTATACTGTACCTTGACTGGCTCATCTCTTCCTTATAACTGGTTCTAGCAGAGTGTCCAATTAACTACTGATGGGCTTTGGGTCTCCACTCTGCCCTCCCTCTCATTCCCAATGATATGCTTTTTGTTTGTTTTGTTTGGGGTCTTTGATGCCTGATACCTGATTCCATCGACATCTCATGATCACACAGGCTGATGTGCTTCTTCCATGTAGGCTTTGTTGCTTCTCAGCTAGATGACCGCTTGTTTACCTTCAAGCCTTCATATGCCTTCAAGACCCCATATGCTATATCTTAATAACCGTACACAGGTATTTTTTAAAGATTAAACTATTGATAAACACAACACCCTTTGAATGTCAACACACATTAATATAGAGCAAAGAAAGCGAAATATATCACATACTGTATGCCTCCACTCATAAGACAGTCATGAGCAGGCATAGATAATCAATGTAAGCCTGAGTAGTAGTCACCTTGGGAGGGCTGCTGCCTGAGAAGGAGTACAAGGGAACATTTTACAGTGTTCTGAATGTCTTATATCTTGGTCTATTAGTAGGTTATTTGCATTCATATGCACCAGGGAGGCTTAAAAAATTCATGAAAAAATTGAATAAAAAGAGGCTTTCATTTCATGCATTTTTCCGTGACTTTTTGAACCGTTCTCATATATAAAAATCCACTGACCTCTGCAGTTTAGTGAGCACAAACTCAATATCTCTCACCAGATAAATGACTAAACAAAATGTGATCGATACACACCAGGGAGTATTACTCCACCATCACGAGAAACGAAGTCCTGACCCATGCAAAAATATGGGTGAATCTTAAAAGCATCATTCAAAACGAATAAGTCGGCCACCCAAGGACAAAGGACAAATTTTATGATTGCATGGTCGTATTTATGTGAAGTATCTCAATTAGGAAAAAGCCCAGTGACCAAAGTACTGTGATGCTTACCAGGAATGAAAGGGAAGGGTCAAGAGTGAGTCACCACCTAGGAGGCATTGAGGTTGCGTTAAAGGGGAAGAGAAATGTGTGGAAGCACCTGGTGGTGATCGTTAAGCCACATAATAGTCACCATAATTACTGTCTCTGAATTGCACCTACAACAAATGACAACTGTTTTACATATCTTCTTACCATAATTTTAAAATTAAACACATTGAGACACTTTATTCTTGTGTATATGTTACTCTCCAACAAAGACAAGCCACATGCAGAAGACCGTCCTTAGAAGTCTTGGAGGATGCCCCTGCCACATTATCCTCAAACTCAAATTACCAAGCTTGAGATTGTTCCTGTCTCTCAAAAGTACTTTTTGATGAAAAGTATGAAGAGCAAGAATATAAGCTTAAAAAAAAAAAAGAATACAAGTATTTAGACACATCAGGGCAGAAATAAACTTTAAATTAAATATGAATAACAAACAACTAAGCTAGTGAGGGGCCTGTTTCATAGTAGTTTCCTTAATAGTACTCTATAAAAAAATCTCAAGTTTTTATGACTTTTAGGGCTGTTCACATACAGATACTGTAATTTAAGGGAAAAGTGTAACTAATCACTTCAAAAAATATATTATAAGCAATAGGACTGATGGTTCCAGCAGACATGGGTGAGAGGGAGGCAAGGGAAAGGGTGCCAACAAGCCCAGGGACAAGAGAACAAAAAGAGATCTACAATCAATGGCAAGGAGGGCAGAGGATGCCTGGTGGAGCTTATTCAGGGCAATGTATCTCAGAGGAATTACTGAAACGCGAATAAAGGCTGAGCATGATAGTGAAACAAGAGGAAAGTGAGAGGAAATACAGAAAAGAAATAGGATGCAAAGGACATTTACAGAGGTCGAAATATAGGCATGTACATATTATAAATATATTTATGTATAATGATAGGAAAATAGATCTATGTATATATATTTATATGTTAAGTATTAAAGTAACAGATGGACATTGGGCATCTACTCAAATTCTCTGTCAATGTAAGAACACTTTGTTCTTAACTTGGCATTCCATGATGCTCGCATTCCCAACACTATCACTGAACACAAAGTAGTTGTCTAAGCAAATGTGGTAAAGAATGCTGATGGTGCCTGACTACCAAAAGATATAGCATCAGGGATCTTAAAGACCTGAGGATCAACAAGTGGTCATATAGCTAAGAAGCAACAAGACCTATATGGAAGAAGCATACCAGTCTGTGTGATCATAAGATGTTGATGGGATCAGGTTTCTGACATCCAAGATACAGAACAAAACACCATATCAATGTGAATGAGGGGGCGTGCAGAGTAGAGACCCAAAGATTAGCAGTAGACAATTGGACATCCCCTCACAGAAGGGTCACAAGGAAGAGAAGAGCCAGTCAGGATGCAGTATAGTTCCAAATAAAGATACAACTTTCCTCTAGTTCTTTAATGCTTCCTCCTCCCCCTGCCACTATCATGACCCCAATTCTATCATGCAAATCCTGCTAGATCAGGGCATGTACACTGGTACGGATAAAAATGACAGGGAATCCAAGCCAGATAAACCCCTCAGGACCAATATTAAGAATAGTGATACCAGGAAGGTAAGGGGAAGGTGGGGGGAGAAAGGAAGAACCAATGACAAGGAACTACATACAACCCCTTCCCAGAGGGATGGATAAAAGAAAAATGAAGAGAGACAGTGGTTGGAGTAAGGCATGGGGGAAAAAAAGTATAACGGGTTCATGAGGGAAGGAGAGTGGGAAGATGATCTGATACCAAGGGCTCAAGTGGAAAGAAAATGTTTGAAAATGATGATGCCACATATGTACAAATATGCTTGACATTACGGGTGGGTAGATGGATGGATGGACTGTGATAAGAATTGAATGAGCCCCAAATAAGATGATTTTTTAAAAGTTAGATTACAAGCATGCCTAACATCTTTGACACTTTTTTATTCAAACTTCATCAGAAGATCGTGCTGTGTGTTTGCCAGAGTTCTTTCTAGCTCCGCTCTGATGTACTTCCACAATTTTACATAAGTCCTTTGTTTTCTGTCATCTTTCCCTGCCCCCAGCTGTGGCGCCATTGTGATCTTCTTGGTGACTGCAAGGGATAGCTCCCACAAAATGAAAAAATTCAGATCCACTGAGACAGACATTTTCCATTTCCCAACTTTTCTAAGGGAACCCTGGTGACACAGAGGTTACTCTTTGGGCTGCTCACCCAAGGTCAGAAGTTTGAAACCAAAGCCACTTATCTGGAGAAAGATGAGGCTTTCTATTCCCAGGAAGAATTGCGGTCTCAGAAGCCCACAGTGACAGTTCTACCCTGCCCTACAGGCTTGCCATGCATCAAGATTAACCCGATGGCAGTAAGTTTAGAGAAGTTCACTAATCTCTTGAAGCACGCTTCCTAGATAAACTGAATTCTTCACATGACAGATCTTTCTTCCTCAAGGTGCAAACCAGAACCCTGACTTTCTCAATCTCTCTGAAAGTTGACGTACAGGCATGAGCACTAAGCTCTAGCTGTCCTTGGGTGAATTTAGGGGCTTTACTGTCATGCTCTCCCCGCCATCAAGCCAATGCTGATTCATAGAGACCCCCTGTGGGGGTCTGAGACTGTAACTGTTCATGGGTCATAGAAAGCCCAGTCTCTTTCCCGAGGAGCTTGTGGGGGTTTCAAAGTGCTAACCATGAGAAGCTCAGCCCACAGCTCCACCACTACACCACCAGGACTCCAGTAGAGCAAAATGAGGAAGCAGCCACCCTGCAGAACCCACTGCCTGGAGAAGCAGCCAGCTCGCTGTCCCCTCTGTTGGGATTTGAGTAGCAGAGATGGGATCTAAGAAGCTGGAATTGGGTAGAAGTGGGGTGATGCCTCTGAGCCTGTTTCTAGTCTGCCCAGTGAGTCCTTGAAATACAAAATATTTGATAATAAAGTCTTCATGCCTAAACTATCAAGAATAGATTCTGTTACCAAGAGCCCTGCATGAATCACTCACCAGATCAAAACTCTAGGAATGAGACTTCGTATTGTATCTACTCCTCACTTACTGTCCTGACACCTGACAGTCTGCATTACTACGATAGTCAAAAATTGACAACTGACAACGTTGGCATGAATGGTATGGCAGACATGATGGCAATGACAGGGGAGCATCTCCTCCATCCAGAGGGTCCCCAGGTCATCTCTGAAAAGCTAAGTTGGGTGAACCCCATGCCCTCTGCTTCCTCCTGCACTGTGTCCAGCTGTCCCCCTGTGGCCACAGCCTCTGGTGAGCACTCAGGCTGCCTGGCACCGCACAAGTGGATGCCTGGTCTCGGATCCTGGTTTGGGTTCCCATCTTCTGTAAGACCTGGGGCCCCACAGCTCAAATGTGCTGTAGGATGGGAAGGGAGGAAAGAAAGAAGCATGAGAGAGAGAGAGAGAGTTTGGCTGGAATGCCATCCCTGAGTGAGCTGAGCTGGGCTGGAAGCCTCCACCTTGGTGGAGACCTAAACCCTCAGCACCCCCACAGGAAGCTCCAGGCCATGGCAAGGGCAAAGAGCAGAGCAGGGTCCTGGCATGAGCACAGGGCTGGCAGAGGTGAGTGGGGAGACCTGGGGGAGGGTGGTTCTGCAGGGACACAGGAAGCAGGTGCAGCAGTGAAGTGGTGGGTCATCCATTCACACCACCCAGCCTCCTTCTCTGCAGAGGACCTATGCACAACTACGCAGATCACAGCCCTGGGCACACCAGGTAGTCCTCACTATGACTTCTACATTTTCTAAGTCATCAGGCAAACTGGTGAACCACATTGAGGCGATATTCTCCCATGTTTACAGAACGCCAAATTGTGCATACAGACCAATGGACAAGTAAGGCATGCATGTATGAGCATGAATATCATTCCCTGTGAAACAACTCGCTTGGTGTGTTTGAAATAAGTTTCCGTTTGCAAAAATGTCATGTGCAGCTCTGCATACAAAGCAATACCCCCCATCCCCGGCAACTCTACTTGCCAGGGAAACATCCTTGGCCTCAGTCCCATCCTTCCAGCTGCTCGGCCCTTTGTTTGGTACCAACTACCACCATCTCTCAGGTACCGAGACAACAGCAATCTGCTGAGCTCCAGTCTGTTGTCCCTCCTACCTAATGGCACTTCTTCTCACAGAGAAGTCTAATGTGTCTTGCTGGTCGACATTCCCACCTGTGTCTTTGTAGAGCTTCTGTCCCCAAGATACACAATCTCCCACACACAGCTTTAAGGCTTTGGTGATAAGTAACAGATATCAACTCGGACTGTTTAAGCCAAAAAGGAAATACTCCAACAGTCCCAGGATGGAAGGAAAAGCTAAGGCGTTTCAGGCTGGAGTAGACACGAAGGAACAGATCATCAGTCTCTTTGTAACTCCTCTCAGGGCACAATTATCAGAAGACCATGTCTGATGGGCCAAAACTGATTCGCAGGCCCATCCCTTGCCCAGAAGGGTGCCACTGACAGAACCACCAAGGCTGAGATTAATGAAGGGTGGAGACCCTCAGGCAATGTGGAGAAAGAACACTGAACAAGCAATGACAGGACACAGCCACTCCTTTCCCACTCCCAGAACTCCTAGAGACGTGTTCCATCACAGCCACCTGGGAAGCAGAAAGGGCTGCATTCCCTGCATTCAACAGAGCCCTGAGAGGATGGTGGGAACATTTCTCACCCAACTGAGGAGAAAGCAAAGAATTGCTGGGCTATGATGCAGCAGGCCCCTGGTGTTGTGGTCCAGCTTTCTCTAAGGGGAAAGCTAAGCCCATGAAAGTGAAACACAAGGGAATGTCTTTCTTTCCCCAGTCTCTTAACTTACCCTTGCCCCCCTCCTCTTTTTGGGTCACAGGGTTCTGAATGGCTGGGGAAGACGGGTCATGGGAGACTAGAGGGAAACTAGAATGATTACCTAAGATCCCTAACAACTTTGGTGGATTGATCACCACTGCTTCTTCTCAGAGCTCCACAAGGACAGAACAGAGGAGATAAAGGGAAAGAGTCATACTCGTCTGGTCCATATCTTCTTTAGCTGCCTTCTTGTTTATTGTTTGTCATCCCCCACAGGAATGTGAACTCCATGAAGGCAGAAGCCTTGTCTTTCGTGATTCCTCACTGCTGTGCCCCACCCCCCCAAACCTCTAGCCATAACTGGCATATAGTAAGCACTTTATTTGTGAGTGAATGAACAGCTTCACTTGAAATGGGAGTCAACCTCTGTCTTTGACCTTGGGCCAGACAGGCAAGAGAACCTTGGCACTGAGTCACAGCAGGGAACTGGGGAAAGCTGGAGGGGTCCACCAGGACAGCATCTTGACTTGGAAAGAACTGGGCCCCAAGCTTGGTTCTGCCACCTGTGGGCTTACTGCCTGTTGATTGCCACTGTTTTAAAATAGGAGTCTACTGCCCACCTCGGATGGCTGGTGTAAAAAGAAAACTAGCATGGAGTTTTTTGGTTTAAGGTGTGAAGTTGGCACACGATCATGACCGTTCTTCTCCTCAGAGGCCCATCCTCTCTGTTGTACTCTCTTGAAGCAAGGGGGGGGGGGGGCGGACGCAGAAATGGAAAGCTACATCTCCTGGAGCTAGGCAGTCTGTATTCTAGGAGAACATGCTGGGAATTGCCCCAGAAGAAAGGGAAGCAACCGTGGTGGAACATCTACCCAGGGACAGATTCTCAGGGTTCCCAACAGAGCATCTCCGGCTGCAACTTCTATGACATGGCATCTGTGGCCAGGACAAAGGTCACTTCAATGTTGCTGCTACTTCTGAGGATAGGACCAAAAGAGAGACATCGCATGCAACGTTTGAAAGAGAACTTTATTAGCCTCCTAAGAAGCAGCTGCCATGATTGAAGCCCTGGGGTTCAATCAAGCCCTGGGGGTTTCCGAGCAAAGGCACACAAAGAACCCAGCTTTTTTTTTTTTCACTAGACCAAGATCTAAGTAGAAGTCTCAAGAAAAACACCTCACCTGCTTGGACCCTCAGTCCAGGTTCCGGCACTGCATTCTTAAAGGATATTAGATCCTCCTGCGCCCTGCATACCGCAGGAAGCAGGAAAATACATCAAATCAGCATCCTAGATTTTCAGAGCCGGATGGTTCCGGCATGTTAGCCATTGTTCCGGATCATTGAGCAGGAACTTTCTGGCCACCAATCATAAAGGCCACTCACAATTCCAGAGTGCGAAATAAGAACCCCCCTGACTTTCTAGCTGTGTGAGTGAGAGCTTTACATTCTAAAACATCCGCGTTCCAAGTCCATCATAAATTTGACATGCTGCTTGTCAACCAGGAGCACAACGTTCTGGCAAGTCGAATGAGAACATTCGTACATTCTGGATGACTAGCCAGTAATTCAATATCCTAAAGTTGAACAGACAAAACCACCGGAACACAGAAAATGGGTAAGGGATTAAACATTCTGAATGTCAATCCCAACAGTCTCACTGTCAAACTAGGAACCCAACAGTGAAGGCTACCAAGCCCAACCTCGGCATTGGGGATAAAAGCACAAAGCTCCATCCTTCAGAATGTCGCTGCGTTGACCCTTTAGAGCTCTGTGGACGGTCGCTCCATGTTAGACATGTCATCCTGGCTGGGCCTGGGCACACGGAAGGAAACGTAGGGGCAGGTTTTGGTGTTGAGGCAGACCAGCTTCTTCAGCGTGGCAGTCTTGATGATGTTGAAACCTGTCTCGCCGCCAAATGTACTGGGCTTCCAGTACTCCGGAGAACAGATGGGGTTCCCTAGAAGTCCCTTGAGGGAAAAGGGAGCCCCGATTTCTATCATACTTTCCCCAAAGATGGAGTTTGGATGACACTTCTCCAGAAGCAGCCCCGGGTAGAACTCCATGGCGTTGATATCACCATAGAGCTCTTCCAATTCAGCCGCCATCTCCTTCTCTCCTAAAACAGACAGAGTCATTCAGCCAGTGTAGTCAGTTGAGGGAGGGAACCTTCTAAGGCTGTCTTTCACTGAGGACAGTAAGAGAGACCAGAACAGCCGTTTGAGCAGCTGGGCACACGAGCTAACCTCTGGCAGACATTGGGAAAAGCATAGACAACTTTCCTCCGGAGCTGGACCTAGGGAAGGAACGGGCTACTGGAGAGAGTCCAGAGGCTTGGATCTGCCACCAAACTATGGGACCTTGAGTGATCCCTATGGGACCACCAAACTATGGGACCTACTATGACCCCTAATTACGGGATCATTATAACAGGAAGAATGCTACCCATCTTTCTCCCTTCTTGGACAGACCTCATCTCAGTCCAAACTTCTTCATTCTGTTGATGCTCAGAAACCCAAAGAACTGGTCCAAGCTCACAGACAGATGCAGTGACAGCATGGTTTTTTTCCTGCCACTTTGGGTTTGGGATCATAGAAATGAATAAATGCTGTAAGGATGATGAAAAACTCCTTGACTGGCCCTTGGGTCCCTCTCATTCTGTGAAACAGCCTACAGGCTAACTGTTCAATTGAGCAAGTTCATCCTCCCTGGGGCATTAATGCAAAATCACAGGCACATCACATCCTGCTCAGAATCCTTCTATGGCAAGAGTCCCCCAAATTAGCCATGCAACACCTACCACTCTCAAACATACAGATTTTTGTGCGCCACTCGCAGAATTGTCATCTCTGGGATTTGGTGGGTTTTTTTTTTTTCAGTTTCCTGAGTGATTCCTATGTAACTGACCTTGAAGGGGGTCTTTAGAAGTCACTAGACAGAATGAGACATCCTGGATGATGTCATGCTTGGCTGCTAATCAATGTCTAGAGGTTCGGGTTCATCCAGAGGTACATCAGAAGAAAGATTTGAAAAGCCATCTACTGAAAACACTACCGAGTCCTGTAGTCTCTGACATGCACAGGACCATCATAAGTTGAGGTTGACTCCATACAAAAGGGTTAGGGTTTGTTTGCTTAGGCATAATAAAACCCAATGTTTTGGGCATGCAGTCCAAAATTGTACACAATATGGCTCCCCATCCTTTCAGCCCTGTGGTGCAGCCACAACTATGACGTTCTGTTCCCCTCACTAGACGCATTCTTTCTGACCTTCTCTCTTGAAGCAGGGCTATTGGCGCTATCATTTCTTTCCAGCCCAGTCACAGCACTCTCATGATCATCCCCATCTCCTGGTGCTGACCCAGATCGACAGTCTCTCCCTCACTGTCTTTGGCTCCTCCAAGGGCAAGGGATAGGTCCAGGAAACAGCTGCTCAGCTCACCTGTGAGCTCCTCGAAAGAGAGGTAGGGCTTCATGCCAAACCTCTTGCGGTATTCATTGAAGGGCTGCAGCTGCAGCTCTCGAGACTCCTTGATGACCTCCACCGCCACATGCAGCACGTGCTGGTCCATGTTCCTGCCCCCACCAATCTGCCAAGAGATGACAGCAGATATCGTCTAAAAGCCAGGCTTGGCCGTCCTTTCGTCTGCGGTAGGGCCTTAGGAAGAGAATGTCAGACCCCATTTCCTCCCCAGGCTGGAAATGAGAGCATGACTCCGCCTGCAGATGAAAGGCAGGGGATCTGGCCCGACGCCTGTCACGGTCATGCTCTCTCAGGGACGCATCATGCACTCTCTGTTTTCTCAACTTGAAAGTGTTCAGTAGGTCTGGAGGAACCTCCCTAGCCGTTCAAAATTCATGCTGTTGCCTGTCCCTCTAATTCCAGAGGAGAGCCTCCAAGGTCGTGCTAAAGAAGTTTCTGGATTGATTAGGTTCAACAAGAAAGATTCTGCCGCCAAGAGATGGCCAGCATTACCAAAGCCAAGAACAGAGAGGCAGGCGCCCCAGTCCTGGAGTTGGAGAGACAGAAGGATTTCTGAGGCAACCAGGAATAGGAAGAGAAGGATGTGGGAATACAAGTTCGGGGTGCCAGGAGTTGGGCGAATCAGGTAAGAAATCCACTTTATTTCTCTCCTTAAATGTTTTTAAATTATATTTGAGCATAGCTGACAGGTCCATTTCACTCTCCACATCCGTTTTTATCATAGAACAGAGATAATGGCAATTAAGCCATTTCTACCTTTTGGCCCTTAAGAATGAACCTGCCAATGAACACTAGTACACAAGTCTCTGCTGGAGCATCTGTTTTCAAGTCTTTTGGTACATAGCTAGAAGTGACATTGCTGGGTCCTGTAGTCAAAGTAATTTCTCATGTCTTGAGGCACTCTCTGTTGCACTACTTTTCACAGTGACTTGACCATTTTATATTTCTACCAGCAATGGGTAACATTTCCAATTTCTGTACATCATCACGAACATTTGTTATTTTCTGGGGTTTTCTTCTGTAAAACAACAAAAACAAAAAACTTACCCATCCCCATGAAAATGAGCTGATGTCTTACTGTGGTTTTGATTTGCTTCTCTTTCATGGCTAATGAAGGCACTCAGGTGGTGCTGGGGGTTAAGAACTGGGCTGCTAACTGCAAAATTAATGGTTCAAACTACCAACTGCTCCTTGGGAGAAAGGCAAGGGTGTCTGCTTCTGTAAAGATTCAGTCCTGGAAACCCAAATGAGTGAGTTTACTCTGTCCTGTGGAAATTTGCACTGGATGGTGCCTGGCTGTCGTTACTAAACACTGCTCAAAAGCATTGCAATAAGTCAGAATCCACTCAATGGAAGTGAGGTTGGGGTGTGAACGGCCGATTCTCTGTGTCTTTTTGTGTTTGGTGTCCCTTTGAATGTCCTCATTAATTAAATGTCTATTCAAGCTCTTTACTTAATAACCCAATCTTTTGTGGATAAGTTGTCCCCAAGTTTTACATATGTTTCAATTTTTAGATTTTGGTTTGCTGTACAAGTATGGTTTTTGAAGCCACTCTCCCAGCCAAAAGCTTGTCTTTTCACTTTTTGGTAAAGTCTTTTGAGAAGCAGAAATTTTTAATATTTTTGGGGGGCATCACTGCCCTTTGGTGGTGGGAGTAGGAGGCCCAGTCTTTGCTCCTGTGGAGCTGGAATCGAACCTCCATCCCAGTGGGCTGCAGTCCTGCGCACAATCACTACGCCACCGGGGCTCAGCCCAACTTTTAATTTTTGTGAGACTCCATTTCTTATTTTGTCTTTTACAGTATGTAATTTTGTTACTATATTCGGTCACCTATTTGGGGAAGTTAGGCATGACTGTGTTGCCTCTGCTTTTACTTTAAAGAAGTTTGTGGTTTTAAGTTGTACATTTAGAACCTTAATCCATTTTACATTTGTTTTTGTACATGGTGTGAGGCAAGGATACCTCACCCATGGAGTATACCTGCCCCATTTTTCTGCATGTTGAAATTCCACTCTTCCAGTACCATTGATTAAACAACACCTCTTGCACCATCAAATGAACTGAGCACCCTTGTCAAAAAAGAGTTGACCATAGATGTGAGGGTTTATTTCTGGACGTTCAACTCTATTTCATTGGGATGGCGAGACTTCATCTCGCATAGTCTCTGGGAAGAGACATTGTGCTTGGTAAAGCAGAGGGGCAGCCAAAAAGAGGACACTCCACCAGACGGACTGACACGGTGGCTACAACAATGGGCTCAAACATAACAACAATTGTGAGAATGGTGAGAATTGCGTTCTGTTGTACACAGGGTGGCTATGAGTTAGAATTCCCTCAATGGCACCTTACAGCAAGGACACAGCTATTGTCATTAAAAATGGCGCGATAGTGGCATAACAGCTGATGTGTATTGTTAAGTACGGTCCAGTTAGTTCTGGCTCAGGGACTTGTGCCATCTTCACAATCACGATTATAATTGAGCTCATCATTGCCTACACGGTGTCATTTCAGCTCATTGGCAGTCTCTATCTCTCATTGACAGTCTTTATTTCTACTCCTACTGTACCAAGCATGATGTTCCTCCTCAAGGACTGGTCCATCCAGATACCATATCCAAAGTATGAGATTTGAAGGTTCACCATCTTTGATTCTAAGAAACATTCTGGCTATATTTCTTCCAAAACATATTTGTTCATTCCTCTGGAAGTCAATGGTTCATTTGATATTTAATATTCTTCATCAACTGTGTAGTATTTTTAAGAGATAAAAGTGTGGTGACTCCTATTCTATTCTTCTCTTTCAACATGGCTTTACTTATTAAGGACCTCTTGCCATTCTATAGTAAGTCAAGGATTGGTCTTTCCATTTCTGTAGAGGAAATGGTTGCAATTTTTATCAAAATTACATCAATCCATACATTACATCAATTACATCAATCAATCCATCTTTGAGTAGTAATAACATCATAAGACTGTGAAATCTTCCAATCTATGAGTATACAACATCTTTCCATTTATTTAAGTCTTCTTTGATCTCTTTCAATAGTGTTTGATAGTTTTTATTGTGTAAACCCTTCACAACCCTTGGTAGACTTATTCCTAGGTATTTGATTCTCTTAGACGCTCTTATAAATAGAATTATTTCCCTTTCAGATTCCCAACTGATTTGTGTTGGTTGACCTTGTACCCTGTGATTTTGCTAATTTCCTCTATTTGCCCTACATTTTTTTTTCTTGTGGGAGGTGGTCTTTTCAAGGATCTGTTTTATTTGTTTTCATCTTGTGTTGACATCCAACAAAAATCTATTGAGCATCTAATATTAAAAAGCCACCACTAAGAAGAAGACAGAGGAGCAAGAACGTAACAGCACAAAACATCGAGTCACCCCATCCAGACCAGATAAAGCTCATCATAGAACAGGGGTGGCAACGACCTGTTCTTTCTCCTCTTTGCTAAGCTGCTCAGGAGAAGAAAGACTGTAAGCTAGCTGGGATGGGGCCAAATTGTTCCAAGAAAAATCATAATATCTAAACCAGTTTAAACTAAACTTGGAGTTTAGTGCAAGTTGTTGTGATATCCCATAAAGGAAGACAACACAGACCAAAGCCTGGGTAGCCTGATGAGGAAAAGGAGACTTCAGAAGAAGGTTCATAACAGGTTAGGCACATGGGTTTAAGAAGGCTCTATAGCTCAGAATGAGAGCATAGGATTAAGGAAGGATTATGTTTGGCTAGAAAAGGTATAAGATGATAGGGAAAAGGGGAAGCCCAGCTGGATGAAAATGTATGTTGGGGCAAACTAAGAAGAGGTTTTGATCATATTGGCTCCACCATTTGCAAGCTATGGGACGTGGGCGTGTGACTTAAGGTACTATGCTTCATTTGCATGTTTGCAAAATGGGGGAAGCACCAGCATCTACCTCACAGTGTTGTGGTAGCAGGAGATAAAGTATGCAAAGCAGCTCCTACAGTGGGGTCACATAGTAACCCCCAAATCGTGAGCCTGTGGGACGGTTATCAAGGGTGACCCTGCCTTTGTCGCTCACATCATTTCCACATGTATCATCATGGTTGTTCCTTGACACTGTTTTGGAAACCACACCTCCTCACACAAACACCCTTATCGCTGTGCATCTGTGTCCCCACAGGGAACAGAGGCGCAAATCAGTCAGCAGCTGCCCATGGGTGGCAAAATATGCTAAGTTCAGTCAAATTACATGGAGGAAACCAAAATCCATAGGGTGCCACCACTTCCTGATAGGGCTTTGAGGAGAAAGGAGCAAGGGTGAAGGATGAGGGCCATGACATCAGAGAGCCAGGATGAAGGGTCTAGGAGCTTCTGAGTCGGGAACTGAGAATATTTAGGAGGTAGCCAGTGAGGCCCAAAGAAAGAGATCTCTGATTTAATAAGCACGTGCTATGTACCGACACTTTCACATGTGTGACAAGTCCCTGAATATCCTGTTCTCCCTAACACCTGCTCTCTGGCCTCTGGACCTTGCTCAGGCTGACCTGCCTCTGAACCACAGCCATCACTGATGCCACTGATGTCAAAGGAAACCGCTATCCCTCCTGCAGATCTCTGCTCAGTTCCTTTCCCATGACATCACGCCCTACTCCAGAAGCCCCCCCCCACCCCCGATCTCCCAGCACACCATGCACTCTTTGTACTCAGGTTCCCCTCAGGCATTTCTAATCCCAATGACAACTAAAAAGTATTCACCATGTGCCTGTGCCTACCACACAGCAAGTGCTCAGAGGATCTTAGCTATTGCAAGGAAAGGATCTCTTTCTGGGATATAAGCTGCAAGAGGACCAGGGCTCTCGTTCTCCACTATTCCCCCACAGGACCTGGAATAAGGCCTGGCCTTGCTGAGTGTCTGAATGACCAAGAGAATGACTGATGGAAGACTCACAAGCCAACTCTCCGAGGTTGGTACTCCCCTCCCTGAACCAAAGAAGAACTGAGGTTGACATCCAGATCTGTCGCTGCTCGGAGCCCACAGCGGCCCACCCCCACCCCCGCTGCCTCAGCCACTCACCCGGCCAGCAGGCTGACGAGAGAAGGCATCCACCAGAGCCTCGACCCCGTAGTCGGCCAGCATGGAGGTGTTGAACAGGAACTGCTTATAGCTGTAGTCTTGGGAGCCTACCCTGAAGGAGTCGGGCATGAGCGGGTGCCAGTGGTAGAGATGGTTGAACTCCACTGCAATGCGGTTGCGATACTGGAACTGGACGCCGAACAGCATCTCTGGGTCGAACTTCAGCTGCAGGAAGTAGCCGCTCAGCTGCTGCACGTACTCCTCAATGACGATCTTGATGGTCTCCCCTGGGAGGGGACGGTCAGGGAGAGGAGCGGTGGAGGACACTGGCTTAGACTCCCACCTTGGGAATCAAGTCAGTGCCTGAAAGGTGCTTGCTGGATTTTTGCTCCTCGGGGGCCTGTGTCCTTGCTGTCATGGTGAGTGAGATTTCATTGGAGTGGACCATTTCTCACTTTGCCTTTGTGTAGCAAGATGGGAGCGAGAAGGGGACACACCCTTTCTCCCACACCTCCTGAGTTCCAAAGGCTGTCTGGCCAAACAGGGCATGCAAAAGAAGTAGCCAAGAACCACAGCTCATGAAAGAGGTTGGAGAGGCCACCAAATATGGAAGTGTAGAGGATTTACTCAGTGAGGCCTCTCAACATGCTGTCACTCGTGGAGGTAGGAGGGTGGGGGAGGGGACTTTGAAGAAAGCACTCAGAGAGCTGCCGCTGCAGCCAGGAGAGGCACAAGTTGAACAACACGAAGAAAAAGAAGCCTCTGACGCACTCAACCCCCTTGTGGCCCAGAACTTCGCTCCTGATAACTGTCTCCCGAGGAATCCAAACTGCTTACCTTTTGGTTTGGGCCATTTGAACAACCTAAGAACTCAAGAGGAAAATGTAACCCAGAATATATTTTTAAAACTCTGTTTCTTATATGTTTTTGTTTTGTTTTGTTTTGTTTGTTTGTTTGTTTAGGGGGGGCATCACTGCCCTCTGGTGGTGGGAGTAGGAGGCCCAGCCTTTGCTCCTGTGGAGCTGGAATCGAACCTCCATCCCAGTGGGCCACAGTCCTGTGCACAACCACTACGCCACTGGGGCTTAGCCCCTCTTATATGTTTTTATATGCAAGAATGCCTAAGGAGAGATTTTGGTGGGGTTCCCCCCACCTCTTCTTCTCAGTAACCCCTAACCAAGAACCCAGAGAGAAACAAATTGAATATCCTGCAGCAGACTGAAAGCTAGTTGCCTATATTGTTAATCAGTGATATTTTGATCCATCAGTCATTAGAACAAGCGGTCACTGGGTTTGAATCGGTAGAGCTGGGCCCAAATCTGAGTTCCACTGTATCTGGCTCTCTGAGCTGGAGGCATGTCCCTTAATCTCTCTGAACTCCCCAAACTCTAAAGTCTCTATTGTCATAGAGACTGCTTCAGAGAGTTGTTGATGAAGAGGAAGAGTTCACAGTGAAGGTGTCTAGACTGCTGGTCCCAGGGCCCTGCATATAGGGAGCGGTGACAATACATGTGCAGGCCAGCTAAAGGCAGCAGTACTACATAGAGGAGCAAGGGCTGAGTCCCCACCTGATGCTCACACCTCACCAAAGACATTTGCAACCTCTCTGCATTCCCCAAAGGGTCCTCTGCTGTAACAATAAACTTGGGTGCAGACAGACGTGGCCTCAAGTCTCCTGATGCTGAGGGATCTTGGAGAATTCACTGACCCTCTCTGAAGCTTCATTTCCTTGACAAGGACAATTCTGGCTTAGAGGCTCCTTGGAGGAAGTCAGATGATATATTGGATGTCCAGGGAGTCCTCCGTACCTTGGGCCACAGCCTAGTCACCATTGATTGTGCCGGACAGATCTGCTCCCCTCAGGCCAAGGTCTCTCAGTGCAGGGGCTTCAGAACCAACCTCTCTCCCTCTCCAGGCCCTTCCCACACCCAAAGCCAGATTCTTCCAGGCTCCAGTGAATCAGGCACTAGAATTGAGGCCAGCCATGCCCAGTGATGGGTAACAGTGGGGGGAGGGGGGTGACTGGTGACTCAGAAAAGACAGGACCTGGAAAGGGATGTCTAAGGCCAAACTCCCAGGCAGGAAACCATCTGACATTTTAGGCTGCAGACTCACCACCCATAAAGAACACAAAAATATCCTGCCCGAGAAATTACCCCAAAGCTCTTGATCTCCAGGAAGGCAGATACAAGCAGGGCAGGAAATGTGAGGACTCTTGAAGGCCGGGCAAGCCGGGAGTTGTCCCCACACATGCCGGGGACATCACCAGGTGCAGTACCCCCGAAATTTGGCACAGCTCATCAGATGTGCTATCAGTCTCCCAGCTCACAACCGGGTTATCCTGACGATCTAGTTTCTGGAAGCCTGCTTTCCCCTCCCATTCATTCGCAACAAATCTGTGCAACTGTCAGTCTCCCCAGTGCTTGGATTTAGAGACAGAGGCTCCCCCCAGTGAAGGGATCTGTTCAAGATCTTATAGTTAAGCTAAGCAAGGAAGCCAGAGTCCCGATCCCAACTCTCTGTCCCTAATCCACCAACCCCTACCCACACGCCTCTCAGGGGAGAGCTCACAACTGTCCAGGGCAGGTGGGGAGCCCCTACCTATGAGGATGAGGCGGGCGGTCTGGAAGAGCTGCTCGTCGTCCCAGGTGGGGTGCTCGGCCTTCAGCAGGTCACACACGCGGTTGTGTTCGCGCAGCCAGATTGTGGCGTACAGCATGAGCCCCGGAAGCAGCCCAAACACCTCCTGGCCCACGGCCATCTGGTCCCGGGGCGGAATGGTCGGTGGGTAGCGCATCAGCACAGGTGCCTCTTCCACCGACGGGGGGTACATGTCACCGTTCAGCACCTAGGAATCAGGCCACCTGGTAACCTGGGACAGCAGGCCCTCCACACCCGCCCAGAACTCACCCCTTTCTGTGAGCTCACACCTTCCTAGTCCTCCTTACCAACACGCCCTCCCCCCACCCAAGCAGGGACGCTGCCCACCCTCTTCCACCAACATCTGTTGATTCCACCTCTTAGATCGCTTTTAAAATCAATCCCCTTCTCTCCACCCCCGCTACCAACATCTGCATCCCTCATCCCTGATCTCCTACCCTGATTCTTCCTAGTCGGCTTTTGTCCACCCACTCCCACCCCACAGCAGCGCATCCCCTGTACTGCAGCCAGAGCAAGTCTTCCAAAGAGGTCCATCTCCTATAATTCCCGGATGAAAACCCTTCCAGGTCCCCTCTCTGCTCAGGAAGAGACTCCAGGGTCTTCCAATCATTCTTGTGCTCAACCCAGAGGCTCAGCAACGCTCCCCTTTGTTCCCTCCAAGCTGCTTCCACTGCCAAGCCTTTGCACATGACAAGGCCTCCACCCGGGAAGCCCCTCCCCCCTCTTTGCCTTCCTGAATCCTGCTCATCCTTCATGCAACTCTCCGTTCATCTGAAACTTCCCAGGGATGGCTTCCCGACCCTCTGAACTCTCTGGTGGCACCTAGAGCTTCTCCTTGGTCACACTTGTCACAGGCATGATTGGTGATTTGGTCATTTCTTTATTTGTTCAATCACTAGACAGAGTCTACGGCAAGCTCTACAGCTTCATCAGTAAACTTTTTGCGTCTGTGTGTTTCCATGGTGATGGCCAAAATGGGAACGCCAGCCACCTAAGTCTCTTGAACACCTGAACTGCAGCCAGTGTTAAAAAAAAAAGAAAATAACTACTCCTTTTATGTCATTTAACTTCCATCTTTTAGAAAACAGATACTTTAGCTATCAGGAAACTCTCCAATATGTTCAGAATAACTCAGGCACAGGAATCTATTTTTCCTATGTAAATGTTATGAAATCTAAATGCAGATCAAATATTTTGAATGGGTGCAGCCCATTAACTATGATATTCCCTGCGTTGTCACCTGGGCTAGGTACATCATAGTGCCCAATTACTCCTGCGGAATGATTAAATAAATAAATGGAGCCTGGACATGTCCACCTTCTGTCGGGCCTCAAAATCCACCCCCCAGAATGATATAAAGGGCCACATCTGCTCCTCATTGACTTCTTGTGCCTGGGGACTTCTCCCAAGGTTTGACCTTTGTCCCCAGGTTGTTTCTCTTCTAAGTCTACTATTGGCACCTGCAATTGACCCTCTGGGGACAATAGCCAGGCTCCCCATAGTCTGTGCCACGAAAGACCGCCAGGGTCTTTCCCATCAACCCAACCCCAGACCCGACGCTACCTGGAACTTGAGTTTCCCGTCCTTAAAGAGCCGCAGCTGATACTGACGTTCCAGGTTGTCTCCATAAATGTGGCCGAGGTCGACCTGAGGGCAGAGAGGGTATCCTCAGTATACTCGTAGCTGTGGCCTGCTGGTGCCAAGCACTGAGAAATCTTGGCCTGTTCCCCACCCTCCAAGGAACTCACCCCATGGCCCAAGGCCTTGGTGAAACCAGGACCCATCTTTCCAGAAGTTTTGAAGAACTGGTGGGTGAAATGTTGTGCAAAAAAGGCAAACATGAGGTTGGTGCCTTGAGGATCAGGTATGAACTTCCTCCTGAGCAGGACACGTTGGGCCAGGAGCTGGGCATCTGGCAACTGTTTCTTTCCTGGTGGAGGAGGTAGAAAGGTCACCTGTCTGGATCTCCTGGGCTCCCCAGGCCAACCCGGCCCAAGCACAAAGCCCAGAGTGGCCTCTGCCAAACCAAGTATCCCCCACCAGATAGCCCCTTCACTTTCTTCTCTTCTGAGCACCCTAGAAGTCTATATGGGTGAAATCACATCATAACTAGAATTTGCTTTTGGTTGCTCCTTTGAAGGAAGGTAAGGTGAGGGGGTGTCAAGGAAATGTCATCATTGTTAGCCGCCATGGAGTCAGTCATCTGACTCACGGTGATCCCAAGCACAGCAGAACCGAATGCTGCCAGGGCCTGCAGCATCCAAGGATCGGGGGTGGGTCTGCAGGGTAAAACCTGGGAACTGTGGCCAGGTATTAAAGCTGGGAGACAGGCTCAGAGGATGTCAGCAGACTCAACTCTGACACACGTTTGAGATTTTCCCATTTAAAAAAAAAACCCAACAAGAACTTCCTGGCTTTGGGGTAAGGTCGCCTATGCTTGAACCTGGCTGTGTCATTTATGACCTGTGTATACATAGATAAGACATCCCCTTTCCAAGCTTCCATCCCTACATCTGGAGAGCAGGCCAAGTGGTGTTTATCTTATTCACTGGCTTATTCACAATGAAGACTATGGCAACTGACTGGGGAGGGAGAATCTTTCAAATCTAGGTTCAACAAACATTTTCTACAAAAATCCCTAGAGTAAATATTTTAGACTTAGAAGGCCAACTACTCAACTCTGCAGGAAAAGAAGCCATAGACAATATGTAAGCAGATGGATGTCATGATGTTCCAATAAAATATTATTTGGAAGAAGCAGGAGGCAACTGGATTTAGCATCGTGGCCATAGTTGGCTACCTCTGCTTCCACTGATACCAGGCTCACTGTGTCTGGAGTTAAGAGGAGCTATTATGAGCAGAAGCACTTGAGAGGCTTTCTTTGATCGTATGAATGTTACCTGAGTTGGCAGATAGACCGGCAGAACTCCCTGTGCTGGTAAAGGCATTCCTGGACAATACTTCTTGTAAGATTAATGCCAACTTATAAGCTTCTTCCCCCTCCCCTCCACTATCATGATCCCAATTCTACCTTACAAATCCGGATAGACCAGAGGATGTACACTGGTACAGATAGGGACCAGAAACATGGGGAATTTTTCCTCCCTTTCCTCTACCCCATGAGCGCTTGATAATTTAAATTATTATTATCTTGTCATATCCTACACTGTCTGATGTCTCCCTCCACCCACCTCCCTGCTTTCTGTACCCCAGGAAGGAGACCATATGTAGATTCTTGTAATCAGTTCCCCCTTTTCCCTCAATCTTCCCTCCATCCTCCTGGTATTGCCACTCTCACCATTAGTCCTGAAGAGAACATCTGTCCTGGATTCCCCATGTTTCTGGTTCCTACCTGTACCAGTGTACATCCTCTGGTCTATCCGGATTTGTAAGGTAGAACTGGGATCATGATAGTGGAGGGGAGGGGGGAAGAAGCATATAAGTTGGCATTAATCTTACAAGAAATATTGTCCAGGAATGCCTTTACCAGCACAGGGAGTTCTGCCGGTCTATCTGCCGACTCAGGTAACATTCATATGATCAAAGAAAGTCTCTCAGGTGCTTCTGCTCATAATGACTCATCTTAACTCCAGACACAGTGAGGAAAGGGAGGAGAAATCTGAGGAGCTGATACCAGGAGCTTAAGTGGAAAGGAAATGTTTTGAGAAATGTTTGAGAATGATGATGGCGACAAGTGTACAAATGTGTTTTACATACAATGGATGGATGGATGGGTTGTGATGAGAGTTGTACGAGCCCCCGCCATAAAAGGTTTTTTTTGAAAAAGAGTAAAAATAAATAAATAAAATAAAAATAATACCAAACAAAAGACTAATGTCAAAGCTTGAACACTCATAAAAGTTTCTTTGGATCAAGATCAGCTGGATCCCCCTGGCAGGAATGATATCAAGCACCCCAAAAGAGAACTCAACAAAATGCCAGCTATCTGGCAAAACGGTCCTACTTTTTGAAAAGTAACTAGACACATAGAGACCCCCAGAAAGTAAGCACAAGCTTCAGCATAGCCATCGGTCTGGCACGGTTGGATAAGCATCGGACTAACTGCAGGGTCGGCTGTTTGAAACCACCAGCATCTCCCAGAGAAAGATGAGGCTTTCTGTTCCTGTAAAGGTGTAGTGTCAGAAACCCACAGGGACAGTCCTGCTCTGTCCCATGGGGGTCACCTGGAGTCGGAATGGACTCAATGGTGACAAGTTTTTAACAAATTTTAAGCCTGCTACAGCACACAGCCTGGGACGGGGCGGGCTCAGCACTCAACCTCAACACCACGCGGCATCCACTGACCAAGAAGCCTCTCTTGCCTCGCTGTATGTGAAGCTGAGATGCTGGCTCTGAACGAAGTAAATTCCTAGAGGCGTTTTTGGACAATTAACAAGAATAAAAGTTTTGGAGGAAGACCCTCACCAATGACGTCAGGTGTGGTCTTGAGCGACAATTAAAAAATAAATGATTCGTTTGTTTGTATGGTCCCGGTATGACCAAAAATCAAACCCACCACAATGGAGTCAACTCCGACTCACAGCTCCCTTCCAAGACAAGGTGGAACTGCTCCCTGGGGTGTCTGCAACTGTGCAGCTTGCTGGGAACAAATAACGTCATCTTTCTCCTGGTGGTTTTGAACAACTGACCTTGTGGTCAGCACTTCACAACTTAAGCCACTACTCAACCAGGGTTCCTCGATACCAGTAGAAAAACTCCCAACCCAACGCATGTCATCATGTCAATTCCGGCTCATGGGGTGGCCCAACAGGACATGGTAGAACCACTCCCTTGGGGTTTTGAAGCTGTAACTCTTTACTGGATACGGAAGCATCTCCTTTCTCTCATGGAGCAGCGCTGGTTTGGAACTGTGGATAGCAATCTAACGTATAACCTTCATACCAGGGATCCTTCCTACCAGTATTGGGTACTCTGAGTGAGTGTGTGTGTGTGGTCCTTATTTGTGTCTGTCTACACTATCCTGGTGAAATATGTGGACCTAGTTACATTATTAAGAACCACGGACAGGGTGGTGTAAGTGGTTGAGTGCGGGACTGCGGCCTGCGGGCTGGGTGGTTCAAATCCAGCGGTGGCTCTCAGGAGTAGCTCTGGGTAGCTCCCACGACCACCAGTGGGCAGTGATGCTCAAAACAAACAAACAAGCAAAAGAACCACGGACAGTGTTCAGCCCAACCAAACCTATTGCCAACCAATAGGACCCTATCGGACAAAGTAAAAGTATCCCTCGGGGTTTCTGAGGCTCTAAGCCTTTACGGATTGACACCGTGGCTGCGACTGTGGGCTCAGATACGGGGACAATTGTAAGGATGTTGCAGGACCAGGCAGTTCGGTGGTGCTAGGGGTCAGAACTGACTGGATGACACGTAACAACAACAGATCTTTACGGGAGTAGAAAGCCTCATCTTTCTACCTTGGAGCTTCTGCTGGTTTTGAACTGTTGACCTGGTGTTCAGCAGCCCAACATGTGACCAACCAAGTCACCAGGGTTCTACAGCGCAGAGTTAGCACTCTGTAAGTGGAACATTCACCTCCCCTGCCACTTTTCAAGTTGTTCCCACCTCAGCAGGGACCCAGTCCCATCCATTCCGTAGACAAGCTTCAGGCAAAGGGACAACTAAAAGCATGGAACACTGGTCTGACTCACCAGGGGCCTTGGGGATGACCTGGACCGAAAGGCACCCTTCAGTACCCTTTCCCATCCTCATTGTTCAAGCCTGACCTCCTCCCTGGTTCTGAATATATCCTTGCCCTGCCTCGGTCCACCTATCTGTGAAATAGACCAGTAATTTTTGCTTTGTAATTTTTTTCTCAGATTTTTTTTTCCCCAAAGAGAACAGTGCCCATGAGCTGGAAGCCCACCCACCCACCCTATCTCATTACCTTTGGTTCCCATGGGCGTTGGGCAGTCTCGCGGCACAGAAGGCAGAATGCGGGTGTAATAGCTCACATTGGAGAAGGACTCCCAGCTGATGTAGTTGTGTGCTGAGTTGTAAGTTGGGGGGCTGGGGATAAGGTTGGAACGCACTGCAGAGGGTGAAAATGTGAGTGACAAGGGGGCTCCCGGCCTCAGTGACTTCCCCTTCCCTTCCCTCTCTTGAGAGGGGACGTGCCTCCCCATGACCTTGGACCATCTCCCCACCCCTTAGCCTTACCACATGCTGAAAATGGGCAGGATTGCTCCAACCAATTAGGGAAGACCCTGCCCCCACCTACCTGTGAGTACCGTGCGCATGAGCATATCCCGGATGAAGGTGGCATTGATAAGCTCCCAGAACCAGCGCCCGTGGGTCAGCAGGAAGTGGATGAAAGAGGGACTGGGCCGCAGCGTCTGCCGGAGCCAGGTCCACAGCTCAGCTGCAAAGCAATGGGAGGCTGTCAGTGTGGGCCCTCTTGGCAGGATCAGAGTGGCCCCAGGGGAGGGTGAGAGCCGGGCAGGAGGGCCAGGATGGAAGAGGGAAGACAGAGGGGGCAAGTGAGTAAGGATGGGGCCCTGGAAGTAATGCTACAGGTCAGAGTCTGAACCGAAACTGAGGACAGGGCACAGGGACCAAGGTGGGGGCTGGCCAGTGAAGACTCCCTGCAGAGCCCAGAACTAGGAAGAGGGACATGCTGGGAGGGAGAGCCATTCAGAGAGAGTGTCAGAATTAGAAAGAGAATGAGAACAGCTTCGGGTGAGGGTCTGGGAGAAGGAAACCAGAGGCCATGGGGCTAGTAGTGGGGTGTGGGGGCGGGGAAGGGCGGGGGCTGAAGACCCAGCTCACGGATGGTGCAGTTGGGGCCGGAGTAGCCAGTGCGGGTGCAGTCGCAGTGGTAGAGATCCAGGCCAAATCGGACACAGACACCCTGATGCTGGCAGGGGTAGTAGCAACAGGGGTTCACTGTGGGTGAGAAATGCGCATTAGAGACTGTCCTGGGTCACTGAGTAACCCCTCTTTGGATGGTAGGGTCCCCTTAAGGGCCCTCCTTGTTCCCACAGCAGTAAGCCTAACATCCGAGCCCTGCCATTGCTGGGCCCGCCTCTGCAGTCACAGCCTTGCCCACCACAAGGCCCCAGGGGAAGTCCCCTCCTCCCTGCCCCTACCACACACCCGGACCGCAGTCTGGACCCCAGGCAGTGGCCTCAAAGGCTCTCAGAACCAACTGATAAGAGACTGCAGTGTGGGCTTCTAACACTTTCACTTCCTGTCAAGTCGGGGCTTCGCAGGAAGGGCTGGTTTTGTGGGATTCCTAAAAGGGGCTGGCATGTGGGCCTCTCCGGCCTCAGTTCTCATGGTGGGTGAGCACCTGGACCTCTCTCCCATGCCTCACCCCCACTTTGGCAGGAAGAGAGGAAACGCAGGCATCACAATTCCCACTTTGTAGATGGGGAAACTGAGGCCAGAAAAAAAGGAAGCCCAGAGAGGCTGACAAGCGAGTCCCCCAGAAGCACTGTCTCGCCCCTCGAGCACACCCTCTGTACTGACTGAGGCTCAGCAATCAAGCCGTCTATAGATGTGGGGGCAAAGGGTGAGGGGCTATAAATCAGCCTTAGCCCAAATCAGGGGGTGGGGGATGAAGGAGCGTCAGGGGCTGAGGGCATCTCGGGAGAGAAAGACCTCCTGAGTGAGTGAGTGGGACTCTGGGCAGCAGCCTTCCGGCCTCTTGGAGAAACCCCTGCAGGAAACTTCCTCCTTTCTCTAACCCAGAGCTCGCTGTCTCGGCGATTCCTGGAGCAACACAGACTTGTGCGAGCTTATTTGGGGCCAGCACGCAGTGCAGAGCCCTCCCCAGTGGCGTGGCCACGTGGCCAAGGCCAAGGAGCAGAGCCTGGGTTCCTGGCGACAGGCTTCTTCCCCTGCCAGTGCCTGCTCCCTCTGTAAACATACACACACTTCCGTGTCTGGGCTCAGGGCCAACCACACAGGGGACTTCTGTTCTCTGTAAACTGATTGTTAGGGGTCAAGAGGGTAACGGCGAAGCCTAGCATGAAATGGTCAGCTGTCTCGGGGACACTGGTGCAGGGAACAGGAGTTTAGGCAAGGCCTGACTCCTTGGGTCTCCGTCACCTGACGTCAGATCATGGGACTTTTCCTGGACAACAAAGTCCTTCCTTCCAACCCCTCACTCAGAGAGCGTCACACACACACACACACACACACACACCTGGAAAAGGACAACTGGTTTTGCTTAAGCCTTGGCAGGTCCTTACAGCCCTGAAATGGGCATCCGAGTGTCCCTGGCAGGGAATGCATGAGGGCGAAACCAGCAGGAAGAAGGCGGGGTCACAGGCCTTATCGGGCTGACTCAGGCAGCACGGCAGCCAGGACCAGGGGTAGAGCCCTGAGCAAGCGAGATGAGAACAGGGGGAACTACCCACTACAGACTCCTCAGGAGGCCTGTCTGTGCTCATCCTGCTGACTGGCCCTCCATCCCCATCAGGGCTGGTCCCCTGGATAAGAGGCGTTGGCTCTGTCACCAGGGGTCATGGGGCTGGGAGAGACACAGACGGTGTCAGTCAGGCTGCAGAGCAGCAGCATTGGTGTTGTGAAAAAGAAAACTGGCTCACTATGGATGAGTAAGCATAAGAAAGCCTTGTGAATTGGCTAATCTGCCCCTGACTAGAACCTAAGAACCCCTGCCTCTCCTTCCCCCATGTCCAGAAATGAAAGCTCAGGGTCCTTGCCACAGCTGGCGCCAGGATCGAACCCCTCATGGCAAGGATTCCTCACCCTGGCTAAGCACACCTCCTTCCTGCCTCCTCACATATTCCGCAACAGAGTGTCAAAATTAGTGTCACCTGCCTGGCTCATTTCTCACGGGCCGGGTCCCACCACACCTCACCAGGCCCTCGATCATCAATGGGCCCATCCTCTGGGTCACCAGGCACATGGGCAAAGGCCTGTGTCTCCTTGAGATCAGTAGGGAGGAGCCCCAGTGGCATAAGGGTAAAGCACAGCATGTGACTGCTACATGCAAGGTTGGTGGTTCGAACCCACCCGAGAGTTCCATAAGAAAATGGCTAGCTGTTTCCAGAAAGCTCACCGCTGAAAAAAACCCCTCTGAGGGTGGTCCTGTTCTGTCCCATGGGGAGCTCACCATGACTCAGAGCCCACTCAACAGCACCCACCACCGCGCACCACCACAGGAAACCGAGCTCCAAACTTGCTGCCCTCAAACTGTTCCAGCTCATGGGGACCCTGTCTGTGGTGGGAGCAGAGCTGCTGCCCCTGTGTGTTTCCAAGATTCGGAAACCTTGCCCTTCCCCCTTTGATTGGCCGGTGCTTTTGAACAACCCAGGGCATTTCTCCTCCCTCAGCCCCAAGGCGGAAAGGTCTTCATCTTTTCATGAGGCTGCTGCCCTTTCCGAATAGATTTCCTCCAAACCGCCTGACCCTCAGGACTGAGTCTCCGTGGCTTGCTTTCCCTAATACCCCTGCTCATCCTCACGCTGGCCACACGCTCCAATGCTACCACTCTTCTCCCCTTTAAGCTCCCAAGAGAAGGGGTCCTACCTGCCCTGCCTTTCTCCCCATGCCTCCTCTCCTCACCCCACCCCCAACACAGGGCTGCAGACCCCATGTGGAGCGCTGTAGGCCTACCGACCAACAACCTCCCACCAGGTCTGGGAGATGCTTGGCTGCCTGAGGGGCCCATGTGTGCTGGCCAGAGTTCCACGAATACGTATTGAATTCATCAAATGAGAGGGGACACGGATCCCTTCCAGCTTGGCCACAGAAACTCCCCTGCCCTCAGCAGCTCGCTCTGAAGTCTAGCATGAAGCCCTCCTGCCCTCCCTCTAGGGTCCTGCCCAAACAGGCAGCCAAGCTAGGAACCTGGTGCTGCCCAGATGCCCTGCCTACCGAGAGAAGGGAGGTTCCTCCTCCCGGACCGGCAGTCCAGCATTCCCTCCCCTTCTCCTCCCCCACATTTTTTCCATAAACACTAGCTGCCCCGGGACAGGAAAACTTCTCTCCAGCAAGGACACCAGCTGCCGCTGAGGCCCGAGGGGTGCCAGGGTGGGTGGAGAGGAGACTGGGTGTCGCTGCCTAGAAGATGGACTTGACCGCAGCTGGACCAGGAAGCCAGGTTCTCGATCACTGAGTCTGAGAGCTCACATGCCTCCCACTGGTTTACCTGCTCAGCACCCCTCAGGAGGGCACATCACAAGAGATATGGGCTCAGAGAAGATCGGAGACTTGCCCACACCCCACCGCTCCCAAGTGGCAGGGCCAAGGCTTGAACCTGCTTCTCTTGCCCGTGGTCTAGAGGAGCTCAGGCCCAGAGGTAGAGGAGGGATGAAAAGGAATGGCCATCTGAATTCTCAGAGAAAAAGATCCCGGTGAGGCATGTCTATCATCATTCCTAAAAGATTTAGCCCCACAAAATCCTGAACAAAGGGATCGCCATCCCCTCCTACATCCCGAGCCTTGGGCGCTATTTGTACCGGAAGGAAGGATATCCTTCAGTCAAGCCTACAGCCTGCATGCTTTCATGCCATCCCCGTCCTGTGCTCAGGGAAGGGCACAGTGAACCTGTAGAGTGAGACACCTGGAAGGAGAAAGACAGCAAGGCCAGTACTCGGTCTAATGCATCTTCAGTCCCAGAGCCCAGCTCAGGACCAGGCACCAAACAGGTGCCCCTGACCCAAACACTAGAAAGCCAGAGACCTCCTTGCCATGGAACTGATTCCAGCACGTGGCAATGCCATGCACTTCTGAATAGGTCTGCACTGCCTAGGATTCTCTAAGGCTGCAGCCATGCCGAGGCAATTCACCAGGCTCTTCTTCCGCAGCACCCCAGGGTGGATTCCTATTGCCAACCTGCATAATCGTAATGGAGCACACACTAGATGTGCCATCCCCCTGGGTGCTCTCTCACTCTCTCCCACTGCCAGCTCCTAGTGACTGTGAATTTCCGAGACTGTGAACTCTTTATGGGAGTGGAAAGCCTCATCTTTCTTCCACAGAGCGGCTGCTGGTTTTGAACTGCTGACCTTGTGCTGCTCTTTATTGGCTGTGTGTCCTTGAGCAAGACTCTACCCACCTCTGGCATTGGTTTTTCAGTCTCGTAAAGCTCTGAGACCCCTGCTCTGATATTCTGCTTCCTTCTTCATTCAGTGAGAAAGGTCCATCCTGCTCCGTGATTTTTATCACCACGCTGCTCCCACCCCCGCCCCATCAGCAAGAACTTTACGACATGCTCCCATTAAGTCCCCAAGACAGCCCAGGGGTGGAGGTGATGAGCAAGTGACTGGGGTGAGGCACAGTAGGGGAACGCCAATCCCTGGAGAGGTCAGGGTGAAGGGCAGGGAGGGGGCCCATCAAAGTGACTGGCTCCAAATCCCTAAAGAATAATATTTAGAGAAGCTGCAGGGGGCTGGCAGCCAGAGAGCACTCAAAGGCTCTGAGGAGCCTGGCTGGGTCCAGCTTGGATATCCCACTGAGTAGGCTCCGCAGGCCAGCACCCTCCCATCTCCCCCAGCCGACCAGGCCTGGACAACTGAGACCAGCAGCTGAAAGAGCCCAGCTGGACAGGAAGCCCCCTCACAGCCCACAGACCCAGCTGGGGCTAGAGATAGGAGGGAGCCAACAGTACACAGCAGAGAGGCTTTGGCACAGGCTGGGCTCCTGCTCCACATGCCAGGGTAATTGGTCTTCAGGCCCTTACCTGGCACAGAGGGAGTTGTGTCCCCATCCCTGGCCCAGGGGTATAGTACTAAGCCAAGTCCAAGAGCTATAGGCAGTGAACCTGGGCATCAAGGAGTCCCTAGTATGGCCTGGCCCTCCAAGCTGGGCTCCATCTCCGCCCTCCAGCCCTCTCCTCCTGGAGGATAGGCTTCCTCTGCCCTTCTAGGGGCCAGCACACAGGTGTTGGCTTCCTGCGGCAAAAGTTCCGGCAGCTTGGGCCTCGGCTCATCACAGACTTGAAGTACAGCAGCAATCCAAAACCTCTGGCCGGACATCCCACAGATGATTTGCTCTGCCCTGGACCTTCCATGAGCTCCTTACATTTCCTGGCCTCCAGTCTCATCCCTCTAAGACATCTCTCTCCCCTCACTCTCACTGGCCCAGCACACACACTCCTCACCAAAGGCCAAGCTTCTCACTTTTGCCTTCGAAAGACCTCACTGTCTTGACCCTCCCAGTCACCCCAGTATTGTATCTTACTCTACCAAGTGCTGCTCTTCCTCTCATTGTTCAGGCTCACGACGCGCCTGAGCGCATGCCATCGTGTCTACCAGAAAGACCCTCCTCAAAGTGCACTCACCAACCTCGGCGTTCACCACACACCCCTCAGAGCCCCTGGTTCAAGAGTTTCTTCTTCTCCTTGGATGACAGGCTGTTGGCATTGCTGTCTCCCCTATCAGACTGGAACTCCTCCCTTTCTGGATCTCTAGGACCCACCCTGGTACAAAGCGAACCCTGAGGAATGTTTGTGGACTGAAACAATTTCATTTAACACTTGTGATCTAAAGGTAAGTGGAGAAGGCCAAACGGAAAACGGCCCAGACCACACAGCTCCGAGAGTGCTGGGGAAAGGCAGAGAAAGTCTAACAGGGCTGGCCCCATAGGCATGAAGAGTCAGGATATGACCAGGCAGGGCCACAGAGGAAGTGCAGTGCTGATCCAGGGACTGATAAGGGGTCAGGGTCCTATGGGCTGTCTGGGCAGCCTGGCTGGTCCCCAGTTCACTGCAGGTCCTAGTCCAGTGGGCTCACTCCGCTAGACCTGCAGGAGCTAAGAGACAGATGCGCACAACTCCGTTCTGACAACAGTGAAGTGACAGCCACGTGGGTCTGACTTCTCCTCTGCCCCCAGACCAGACCTCTGCTCAGACCCAAACCTTGGCCTGGAGGACCCTCCCCCTTGACTCACCCCTGTCCCCCTCCACTCAAATCCTCTCCAAGAAGCCTGATCTCGGTTTACAGACAGGTGTCGCTGAGTGAGGAGTCCTTCACCTGCAACCTCCCAGGCAGGCCCCATGCAGCAGAGGTGGGGATCTAACAGACATGGGCTCAACAGGGTCCACTGAGCAGGGAGGGGTGTCAACTAGCTGCGCTCAGGTCTCCCCGCAGGTGCAAAAACCTTGCTTACAGAGGTTTCAGATCTGGACCCCACCCAGTACAGGATGAGCTTGGAGACTTTCCTAAAGTTCCTGGAGTCTCAGTTTCCTCAACTGCACAAGGTTTAACCTCGCGGAAAGACCCAACTCTGGAATTGTATTTTCACACACATACACACACCCCAACCGTTCTTCCCAGAGGGGCTGATTATTTGGGGTCCTCACCAGGGGAGACCCATCTCCACTGGGGTTTGGAAGTCAGCGGGAGTCCCTGCAAAATTAAGTTGAAGAAAGAACCCTAGTTCCCTTAGCCCACTTGGCCCTGGAACCTGACAGGAAACCGGTTGGTGAGTCCCAGGCAGTTTAGACAGCTGGGGGCCCAGCAAAGGTAGGACTGGAAATGGGTCAGTCCCTGCTCCCGCAGTCACTCAGAGATGGCACTCTGCCGCTTCTCAGGGGGGAGGGGAGTACCAGTAGCCCATGACTGTGCCCCTCTGGTCTTAGAAACCACCCCCCAACTGCGTCCGCAGCCCCTTCCTCCTGCAGGCCCCACGCGCAGAAAGGGGAAGCTGGGTCTGCTGGCTGGGAGAGGAGGGAACGGAGCCAGGCCAGGGGCTGGGGGTGGGGAGGCCGGCGCGGGAGTAGGGTGGGGGGTCCCCTGTAGCAAGGGGGTGACCACCTACCCGGCGCGGGCGCCCCGGGGGCCACTGCCAGGACCGGAGGCGTGGGCAGCAGCAGCAGGAGCAGCAGGACCCGGAGCGAGAAGCTCTGTCCTGCAGAGGGAGAGAGACGGGGTGCTGAGCCCGGCAGTCAAGGCTTCGCCGCGGGGTCGCGGAGAAGATCCCGGGGCGCGCTGGCCTCCCGGGCGGTACTCACGGCTCATGGTGCGCGGACGGTTGGTGGGTGCCGGACGCCGGGAGTGGACTGCGTGGGTGCGTCTCCAACCCTTCCCGGGCTCCCGCTCACCCGTCCCTTCCCCACCCATCCCCTGGCTCCACCCCCGCCCCTCCCTCCAGCTGTCACCTCCGCCGCCCACCGCTGCCAGGACGCCTTATTAATTACTTGCACAAGGGCCAGAAGGAGCTTGCCCGGAATCCCTGGGTCGCGTCCATTTGGAAGATTGGAAACTGAGGCTCAGACACTTCCCGAGCAGCGCCGAGGTCACCCAGCGCTGGGGCGCCGAGAGGGAGAGTCCCACTGGCTGGCAGCCAGGGGTCTGAGCCAAGCGCCCTGCCGCTAGAAAGAGGCAGCGCAGCCTGGTCAGCACGCGATCGGGCCCCTGCATGGACCCACCGGGCGGGCGGACTGACTTCCTCACGGGGCTGGACTCAGCCCTGTGAAGTCACCGAGCTCCGCAGGTGGCTTCTGCTGTCAGAATCTGGAGAACAGGCTCCACGCTGTGGGCTCGAGTCCGTGCCCCGCAGTTTCCTCACCAGGGCAAGGTGCTTACCCTCTCCGGTACCGAGGATTCTCATCTATAAACTGGGGGACAGAATTAAACCCATCCCAGAGGATTGTGGTAAGACAGGATACGATGGGATACTGCGCACTCATATTTCCTCAAAGCTCGTACTCAGGCTAGGTCTGTCCAGTCCAGTGTCCACAGCCTGGCTGGCTCACACCACCACTGGCCTGCTTTGCTGTCTTCACAGCGCCCCCCCCCCCCATTTACAGCTATCTAAGGTTTCTCCTCCAAGAGAGGGGCTCACACAGTCTCCTAGCGCCCCACCCTCAGGACCCCTCCCTCACCTAGTGTTCTCTGCTGACAGCCTGGAAGATCAGACAGGAGGGAACTGGGGGCTTCATGCTGGTTCCCAGGCATGCCCTGACGCAGAGTGGAAATCTCGCCAGCTTAAAGGTGAGATCTGCCAGGGGGGCACCTCTGCCTTTCCCAACGGAAGGAGCTGTTCCCAGGTTCCACTTGAACAAAAGCTAACCAGAAGCTGCCTCCCCCCGACAGACCCAGAGAGGAAATGGGGCCAACAGAAGGTTCTAGTCCTCCCCTTGACCCCAGATCCACAGCCCTCCAGTAACTGCCCCTACAGGGTAAGGGGATATGAGTCATTCGAGGATCAGCACAGAAGGTTGGGGTCAACTTAGGGATTTGAGAGTCCGAGGAAAGGGAGGGTGGGGGTGGGGGAGGGAAGGCTTTCTGGCCATGAGAGAAGGAGAGAAGAGCTTGAACTAGACTCATCTTCCACTACCAGCTCCTCCCTCCCTCCAGGTCCTGAACCCGGCAAGTTACCTCCTGCCTGCTCCTCTTCTCACCCGCTCCCTGTCCATTACTCCAAGAAACAATTGTGTGGCCCTGGAGCTGGGGAGGGGGGGAGGAGAGAGAGAAAGAGTCTTACCGTGGGAGTCAGAAGAAGTGAATTTTCAAATCTAGATGTGGCCTTAGACAACTCTCTTGACCTCCCCCAGCCTCTGTTTCCCCTGTTGGAACAAACAGCAATGTCCCATCGAGTGGTCTCTGGAGACAGGTCCAGTCCTGGCACACAGTCACTGAGCCCTCCTTGATGTCTGGCTCTGAGACTGGAGGTTTTGAGGTAGATGAATGGAGAGACCAGTGGCCAAATGGGAGCATAGCATGGGCTGATGTAGCCACTGAAGACAGAGTATGGGTCAGGAGGGAGCAGAGTCAAGCAGAGGGGAAGGGGTGCAGTATGCCAAGATCATTCCCGGAGAGGAATGGGGCAGATGTGCCAGGATTTGGAACTGATTGACCCTGGACCTTCCAAGAAGCAGAGGTGTCGAGAAAGACACTGCTGTTTCAGAGACTGGTGGTAACAGCCAGGACAGACCTGGAGAATAGTCTGGGAGGGGGTGGGGAGGGGAGCAAGTGGTATCTGGATTTTGACAGGTTATGCTAGGCAGTCTCAAGGCAGGGGCCCAGCATCCTGGTGGAGAACCATGGAGAGATCTAGTCCTTGCCTCATCCCTGGGAAAAGAAGCTACAGCGTAGAGTCACCTCTCTCCCCGCTCCAAAGTCTATGGTCTAAATGCCAAAGGTGAGCTCCCAATCTCCGGGATGATGAATTTCCATTCACTGAGCAAGACTTGGCTCTGGTGTCCTCTCAAAAACTACCTCCTATCTCCTCTGGTGACAGTGACCTCTTGGTCACTCTTGAATTCTCAGGGCCCAGTTGATAGAAGGTGTCCATTGCACATTGGTTGGTTGAGAGACATGAACAAGTGTCCATGGGGAATGATTGGATGCGGCAGGGGGGGAGGGGGAGAAACAGGCCAGAATATGGAACATCTGTGAGGTAGCAAAGGTTGAGATCAGGCTCATCAACCTGCCAACCCATCCATCTGCTATGACTCCCACCAAAGCAGTCAGCACCCTGTGTCAGTTTTCCTCTCTTCTCCAGCTGGGTCCATTGACCCCCAACACCATTCCAGGTCCAAGTTCACCCTAGACCTGAGCCCTTCCTGTGACATGAGGTGAGATTTCTCTCTTCTCGACACCAAGGTCATGTCATCCTGCCCACCCTACCAGAGGCCCTCTCTGGGGCCTGGGTTCGAATGTCTACAGCTGTGTTCCACCCCTTGTTAAGCTCCACCCACTAGAGCTAACCCTTAACCTGAATCACTCACAGGGAGTGCCCCACCCAGCCACACCTCTTCAGGCAGCTTCTCAGCCTGACAAGAAATTTCAGGAGTCAACTCAACATCTCTTCAAATCTCAACTGGCACTCACCTACCCCCATACACCACCAACAACAACAACACCAGCCAACAACTCTCCAGGTGACCTTCGTGGACTCTAGTTCCCCATTTGTGAATGGGGCTAATAATTCCATTCTCACAAGAGTTCCTTCCAAGACAAAAGAAGATGACCTGTAAGGACATGCCCAGAATCCACCAGGAGCGCGGCGCAGCTTCTTGACTGTTTGGAGACAGAGCCTGAGCAGGTGAGTCTGGAGAACTCAGTTAAAATCATGATGTGACCTCAGAGCTTCCACTTTCTCTACAAGCAGCAGAGAGTCCTGTCTCCCTCCTCTTTACCTGCTCAGTGCCAGAGCAGGACAGGACACTGAGATAACAATTAGCCCTAAATTCACTGCCTCGAGTCCCTTCTGACTCATAATAGCCCATGGACAGAGCAGGGCGGCCTCTGTGGTTTTGAGTCTGTAAATCTTTCCAAGAGTTAGACAACCTAAGGCTGAGCCCCAGTGGTGTAAGTGGCTGAGTGCGGGACTGCGGCCCGTGGGCGTGGCACTTCCAGTCCCGCCGCGGGTCTCAGGAGCAAGCGCGGTAGCTCTCACGACCACCAGAGGGCAGTGATGCCAAAAACAAACCAAAGAAAAAGAGTTAAGACAACCTCCTCTTTCGCCCACTGAGCAGTTCGTGGGCTTGAACTGCTGACCTTGTGGTTTGCTGCCCAACAGGTAACCCGCTACTCCACTAGTCCTCCTAGAAAGTAGTAATTGCTACTATTTGTTGAATGCCCACGGTGTGTCTGGCAGAGGGCTGTGTGTTTTACATGCACAATCACACTATGATATCAGTATTACTTTCTAGATTACAGAGGAGAAAGACAGTGCTAGGATGACTTACCCATGTTTGCACAAGTACAGACCCAGCCTCCTTCTTCTGGAACACCAGTGGCAACATGCCCAAGGCCCGGCACTGCCAGGCCATGTTTGAAGTTAACTCGCTGACAAGGAGCTGGTTTCTATTCGTAACAACTCTATACCGCAGAGTAGAACTACTCCTGAGGGCTTCTGAGACTGTAACGCTTTCGGGGAGTAGAACGCCTCATCTTTTGGGCAGCAGTTGGTACGGAACAGCTCTTTGGAGGGACCAAAATGCATTGTCTGGTTGGGATGGGTGAGCGGGGGAGGCCATCTGTTGGGAAAGAGGGATCCAATTTGAGCTAGGAGGGGTAGCTCTTCAGGGGCTCCTCCATGCGTCAGGCATCATCTCCTTTATAGCTCACAAGAGCCCAGTGAGCTAAGTCTCTCCTTGTCCTTGTTTGTGTAAACAGGAGAACTGGCTGGCTTGCTAGCTGCTGGCGAGGGGGAGAGCTGGGACTTGAACTCTGGTGTCTTTGATTTCAACATCGACACACTAACTCCCTGCTCCACTCCAGCCCTGACTCTCTCAGGTCCCAAACCCTGGAATGTCCAAAGACCCAAATCCTGACGGGACAAACAGGACCTGGGTGAGTGGAGAGTCCCCAAACCCATGTGGAGAGTTTCCACTGCAGGGTCCCCTGCCCTACAGAACTGGCCCGAGGTTGGTCAGCACTAGCCAGCACAGGCGCCATCCTTATCAGTCATGCCACTGGCATCCTCCGCCCCTCCCTCCCCATCAGCCTTATCTCCTGGGCATCAGACATCAGCGCCTAGGATCTAGAGATGCAGCCGCCTGTGGCCTGTGGCAGCGGGGCTCCAGCCATTGTCTGGCTAAGAGACGATAGTTGCTCTGGAGGTTGCTAAGGCTAGAAAAAAAAAAAAAGGTCCCTTCCCTCACCCCACTCCTCCTCTGGTCACGCTAGATATAGTTGAAAAAAAAAAGACAACTCTTTTTATGGCCCTGCTTTGAAAGTGTGTGAAATACTTTCCTAATTCTGCCAACACTCTGCCCAGATCTTACCCTGGCCTTCAGATCTCTCGGTCACTGCTCAGCAGGATGCCATGCAAGAACCCTGGAACGGGGGGCACCAAAGTTCTTCCTGAACTACTCTGCCACCCTGGGCAAGGCAGCCTTCCTCTTGGACCTCAGTTTCCCCACCTGGTAAGAGTTCTGTTGAAATAGATGTGCTAAGCCTGGAAGGCTATGGCTTGAGCGACTGTCTGGACCTGACTTTCAAGCCCAGGTTCAATGTTCTAGCTGTATGGCTTTAAGCCTATCATCTGTGCCCTGTGAGCCTCAGCTTCCTCATCTGAAAATAAAGAGAGAAATAAAACTTATTTCCTAGAGTCATTGTGAGGATAGATCACTTAGTTCACTTCCTGACACAGACTACGTATTTTGGCAAATGCTGACTACTGGTAGAATGACAATGATAATGTTTTGAGAATCATAATGGCAACAAATGTATAAATATACTTTGCACAATGGATAGATGTGGATTGTGATGAGTTGTAAGAGCCCCAATAAAATGATATAAAAAGCAAAAGAATTGCTCCCAACTGCTCCCGAAAGAACCTCCTCTCATATGATCCTAAAACAGTATTTGTACTAGATGTATAGCAAGAGGTGGTTTTTAAAAATCATTTTATTGGGGACTCTTCACAATACATACATGCATCCATTGTGTCAAGCACATTTGTACATTTGTTGCCATCATCATTTTAAAACATTTTTTAATTGAGCCCTTGTTATCTTCTCTTCATTTTTCCTCCTCCCTCCCTCACCCTCCCTTCCTTCCCTCACAAACCCTTGATAATTTATAATTTTTTTTTTCAGTTTCTTAGGCATCACTACCCTCTGGTGGTGGGAGGAGGCCCAGCCTTTGCTCCTGTGAGCTGGAATTGAACCTCCATCCCAGTGGGCCACAGTCCCGTGCACAACCACTACGCCACCAGGGCTCAGCACGCCACTGGGGCTCAGCGATAATTTATAAATTATTATTATTTTTTCATGTCTTACACTATCTCCCTCATCCACTTTTCTATTGTCTGTCCCCCAAGAAGGGGATTATATGTAGATCATTGTTATCATCTTCCCCTTCCCCACCCCCCACCTTCCCTTTCCACTCCTGGTATTGCTACTCTTCATTATTGGTCCTGGGGAGTTTATCTGTCCTGGATTCCTTGTGTTTCCAGTTCTTGTCTGCACATGTGTACATGCTCTGGTTTAACCGGATTTGCAAGGTAGAATTGGGATCATGATAGATAGTGTGTATGGAAGGGGGGGTGGGCAGGCATTAAGAGGTATTAAGAACTAGAGGAAAGCTGCATGTTTCATCAGTGCTATACTGCACCCTGTGACCCTTCTGTGAGAGAATGTACAATTGTCTACAGATGGGCTTTGGGTCTCCACTCTGCATTCTCCCTAATTTGCATTGATAGGCTTTTTTGTTCTGGATCTTTAATACCTAATACGTGCTCCCTTCAACACCTCATGATCACCCAGGCTGGTATGCTTCTTCCACATGGGCTTTGTTGCTTCTCAGCTAGATGACCGCTTGTTTGTCTTCAAGCCTTTAAGGTCCCAGAGGTCTATATTTTCTGATAGCCGGGCACCACCAGGTATATTCCACCACATTTACTTATGCACCAATTCTGTCTTCAGGGATCGAATGTGAAGAGTTTCCGAGTGAATGAGTACAGGCAAGTGCTAGCCTAATATATCAAGGATGCCTGTGGCTACATGTAACAACAGCCCAAACATGGAGGCATAGACAGAAGAGGGGTGGGGGGATTCTCTTCCTCAAACAGCCATCAGAGTTCAGCAGCCGGGATCCGGCAAAGCTGCTCAGGGACGCCACCAGGAGTCCCAATTCTCTCTGCCTGCTCCATGGTCTTCCGAATGCCTGGCATCTCCTGCTGAGCACCTCGTGTCCACGTCCCAGGCGAGACAGCACAAGAAAGGGAAGAAGCGGCGCCGGTCTGTTTCCACTTATAGCTCTTTCCCCAGAACGGGCTCCCATGGCCTCACTTGGTTGCAAAGGAGGTTGAGAAACTGGGTGTCTGGAATAAGCTAGCTGAGGACTGAGGCTTAGAAATGGAAACGGGGCCCGTGGCTGCCCAACTTGAGGTGAGGTCTCTCCTGTTGTGGGCTGTGGTTTCTGACGTGAGGCTTCTCATAGGATTCAGAAACCAGTCTGGGCTACGGAAGGGCAGACATTCCTGGTCCCTGCATAACCACCCGGTTGAGTCAATTCTGACTCATGGTGTTCTCGGGCATGTCAGAGAAGACTGGGTTCCGCAGAATTCTCAATGATTGATCTGTGTCCTCTGGGTTCGTTCGGACAGATGACGCTTGAGTTGGTCATGGAGTGTATGAACTGTTTGCTCTTGCCAGGGTAGAATCAGGGAACGGAAGGGGCACCTCAGAGCCTGCAACTCATTAAGATCTAACCCAGCCCCCCTTGAGTGACAGGAGAAAATTAGAGACTTGGAGGCAGGCAGGAACTGGTACAAGGTCCCAAAGCTGGTGACCATCAGAGATAAAGCAGAATGTTTTCCTCTGGGTCTTATGGCTATTACCAGGGAACCAAGTGACATAAGAAACAGCTCTGTCCCAAGCAAAGGAGACCTCCTTCTTGGCAAACTCACATTCAAAGACCTGGACATCTAGGGGGCTAGATTCTGCATTTCCAAGTGACCTTTCAGCTCTCATGTAACAGTTCTTACAAGTCTTAAGCTTTCCACACAGCAGCAAGACTGACTCATCATTGCACAGCTGCTCCTGCCTTCACGCTTCCTTAAGGGCTTTCCCGGCAGTCAGTTATCTATACCTGAGTGAACACTTTCACTGACATCATCTTCCCCTTTAATCCACACAGTCACTTACTGTTTTCAGCCCTTAAGCAAGCCCTTAAGTAAGCTTTCCGTTACTGGTGACACCCAATTTCTGGTTTCCGTGAAAAAGAAAGTCCTGAGGCCCAAACTTAAAATCCAGGGGTGGATAGAATGGATCCAGGACTTTAGCATCTCTCCCTTTCTTTTCCTCTCCTGGGCTTTCCAGTCCAGCAGGTGCTCTCCCAACAAGAGTTGGAGATGGCTTCAGTTGACACTGTCCTGGCGTCCTGATGCCCTACCTAAAAGAGGAGAAGACCTTTCCCCAGGCAGTACAGGGAGTGCTCTGGGGACCATTCTGACTGTACAGCCTCCACTCATATGCTCTGAACCCACTGGTGTGGCCGGGAAGGTGGAAACCTGATTCAGACTGGCCAGTTCTGGACCATGTGCACACATAGGAGAGGGGGAGAGGGCTGTTTCCTGAAAAAAGAACTGGGACCATGATCAAAACAGGAGCGAGGGAATGCAGGGCAGGCAAAAACAACAGATGGCCACCAGCACTCTGTCTCTTTTTGGGAATGACAAGGAAGCCCAGACTCAGAGAAGTGAAACACACGACATGTGAGGCCTCAGAGCTGGGGATGGAGAGAGGGAAGCTTTCTGGCTGTTGGCCCTGAGGTTGGATGGAAAGGGGGTTGGTGATGAGAGACTTCCTGCATGCCCAAAGCCAGTGAGCTAGCTGCTTAGCAGGTGGCTTTGGACTGATGCTGGAAGCCAAAACTGCTTGTCTTTGATACATTCTGGTGTCTGATGGAGCAGGAAAGGATGCTTTTGTGAACTGAACAACCAGGGCATGGCAGACACTTCAGGGTACTTCACGCACACCCTGTCTCTGAACATGTTTTCAAAGGGGGAGGCTGAGGGACCAGGAGGGAAAGTGACTTGTCTAAGGTCACACATCCAGGATTCCCACCAAGGTCAGAAAGACTCCAAACCCTGTGTTGCTTTCTTCACTGGTTTCTCAATGACATGCTGTTGACATTTGGTGTACAACTGCTTTGTAAAGGACAGTCGGTTCCGTCAAAACAATCATGAATGTAGCTACCTCTGGCCCTGAATGAGAACTTCAGCTCCATGCTGACCATGTCTGGTCCAGGACCTGACAGAGAAAACACATCATAAATGTTTGAAGGAATGGATGACCCCAGAGTCAAACAGGCCTAAGTTCAAATCCCAGCTCTAGAACATACTAATGATAGGACCCTGAGCACCTATGAACCCCTCTGTGCCTCAGTTTTCTCATCTGTAAAATGAGAACAATAATAGTACCACCTTCATAAGATTGTTAGGAAGATGAAATGAGTCAATTCTTATAAAATAGTTGGAATGTTGCCTAAAACTTAGTAAGTACTACATCGGTCCTAAATGAATGAGTGATTAAATGAATGAGCGAGTACTGTGATA